>CAUDMG010001266.1:2117500-2205000 GCA_958450375.1 Homarus gammarus
GGCCTCTTAACTTAAGGTACCTCGCCTCTCTCTCTCTCTCTCTCTCTCTCTCTCTCTCTCTCTCTCTCTCTCTCTCTCTCTCTCTCTTCTATATTGCACCAGTATGATCAAGGACCCTTTAGCGACACAAGAGGCTTATCCCCTGAACACCCTTATCCTCGTACATTTCCCAGGATGATCAAGAGCTTCACAGGGCTACTCTCTCTCTCTCTCTCTCTCTCTCTCTCTCTCTCTCTCTCCTTTGTAAAGAGAGAGAGAGAGAGAGAGAGAGAGAGAGAGAGGTGTGACCAGAGAAGAAAAGTAAGAACTGATATATCCAGAAGAAGGTTTTAACGTTGAGGTTATTACACGCATGTTAGCTTTCTAGGGGAGGAGGATGAAGGGTCTAGCTGAGCCTTTAACTGTGTGAGAGCTGAGGGACAAGGGGTGGGGGGAGGATAGAAGGGAGTAGGAGAGAGTAACAGAGACCGGGAGAGGCTGGCAGAGAGAGAGAGAGAGAGAGAGAGAGAGAGAGAGAGAGTCCCAAGACCATACCTTGTCAGCACCGTCTCTGGTCTATCATCTCCCACACCAACCCCCACATTATACCCACTACCACACCCACGCCCACTACCACGCCCACATCACGCCCATACTTCGTACATCCAGGCCATTACTAACTACTTGTATATAGAGACATACATACTCTCTCTCTCTCTCTCTCTCTCTCTCTCTCTCTCTCTCTCTCTCCACCCCGGGCTGGGTATCTTCGTCAGGTAGGTCCAACACACAAGGACCACGACTGTGTTCACCAGTTACCAATATTTTCATCATCAACAAAGTCTTTTATTGACGAGTTTTGACCTCATGTGTTTTTGTGTGAAGTTATGGAGGTATTTTTTGTTTATAAGCTTCAGTCTTATCTAACCTAACTTAATATATAAACCTAATCCAACCTGACCTGACCTGACCTGACCTGACCTAACCTACGATAATGTGTATAAACTATTTCAAATTCCTCTTCCCTTTTTTCGTTGTCACCAGGTCAAGAGAGAGAGAGAGAGAGAGAGAGAGAGAGAGAGAGACTCACACAGGTATTAACGTCATCTCCCACATGATTCTCAACTAATTAATCCACAGGTATTAAATTCAATCGTATTTTTCTCTCGTCGGACAAACAAAGGACTAAAGGGGATCACTGCAACGTGTATACAATTGATAAACTTTCTGTCGTGTAATTATTTTTGTCAGATTTTGGACCCAACTTTTTTTTTTTAAATAGATTATCAATTTTTTTTTCAGGGTGTTGGTTATAGCTGTGTGTGTGTGTGTGTGTGTGTGTGTGTGTGTGTGTTAATCTAGTACGAACGTGATGGATGAAATTATATGTTTTTATTTATTCATTTATTTATTTATTTTTTTTGGAGGGGGTGAAAGTTTGACTACAATTCCAACACGTGTAAGTTTGTTTATTTTCACTTTCCCGTCTGTTGGTGATAGCCGATTGGATACAAGGTTCATCTTCTGTATTCAGGATCACTGGTTCGCGCCTCGGACAGCCTCAGTCTACCCAGCTGCAGGCGGTGGAGTGGCTGCCTCGCTCTCGTCCTTGTGAACCAAGAGGCTTAACTACAGTCAGCTATATCTCCACCGCCTCTAATACACTGCCTCTGGTCACAGTTTATGTATACCAGTACATATTATATACTTTCTTTCACAAAAACATTACTAATTATATATATATTTCGTTCCCTAAAAAGTGAAGAAAAAAAAAACAATAAATTCGAGTTACTTGAAATCTCTTATCAGCATAGAAATAATATTCTCGTTTTGTTCGCTGCAATAAAAGTTTGTCTTTCTTACTCCGTGCAATCTTTCTGCAACAGAGATTTTCTTCGCCAGAGACAGATTGAAGTTACCGAGGAGAGAGTGAAAAGAAAAAAAATCGACATTATTATAATTTCCTCAGATTTCAATGACTAGTGAATATTTCTACAATATGAAATAATTTTACGGTAAATTTGAGAGTTTCGATCGCTGTCTTTAGCTTGACTCGGGACATAAGTAGGAGAGGGATAACACTGTATTGGAGGCGGAGACCGACCCACTGACCCAGGTATGTAGGTCGTTTCTCAAGCAGGGGAACAAACACGGTCTGGCTCCCTGAACTAACACAGTGATACTCGTCCACACGGCAAGGGGAGGGAGGAAGGGAAGAGGATTGGGGGAAGGGAAGGGGTTAAGTGGAGAAGGGGAAGGGGGAAGTGAGAGGAAGAGGGGGGGGAAGGGGAGAAGGGGATTAGAAAGGGGGGAGGGTTAGGGGGAGTATTGAAAGGGAAGGTGAGAGGAAGTAGAATAGAGGAAAGCGAACAAGGGAAAGGGATTAGTGGAAGGGGAGAAGTGATGGTAATATGACTGGTAGAATCGTGGTAGTGGTGGTAGAATCGTGGTAGTGGTGGTAGTATCGTGGTAGTGGTGGTAGTATCGTGGTAGTGGTGGTAGAATCGTGGTAGTGGTGGTAGTATCGTGGTAGTGGTGGCATTATTACTGGTAGATTTGGTAGGAGTGATGGTAATCGTCGTAGCAGTAGTCTTATCAATCATCATTGGTAATCGTGGTAATACTGGCATTCATGGTAGTATTACTGGTAGTCGTGGTGGTAGTAGTAGTAGTAGTAGTAGTAGTAGTAGTAGTAGTAACACCAACTGCTTCATCACAACAAAAGACACGTAGCATTTGATCCGCCTGGCTCCACCCCCTCCCACCATCACCCTCTCCCATCACTACCTCTTCCCATCACTACCGCATCCAGCACTACCCGTCCCATCACTACCCCCTCCCATCACTACCCCCTCCCATCACTACCACCTCCCATCACTACCCCCTCCCATCACTACCGCATCCAGCACTACCCGTCCCATCACCACCCTTTCCCATCACTACCCCCTCCCATCACTACCCCCTCCCATCACTACCCCCTCCCATCACTACCCCCTCCCATCACCACCCCCTCCCATCACCACCCTTTCCCATCACCTCCCTTTCCCTTCACTAACCCCTCCCATCACTACCCCTCCCACCATCACTCTCTCCCATCACTACCTCTTCCCATCACTACCGCATCCAGCACTACGCGTCCCATCACTACCCCGTCCCATCACTACCCCTTCCCATCACAACCCCCACCCATCGCCGCCCCATCCCATCACTACCCCTTCCCATCACTACCACCTCCCATCACTACCCCCACCCATCACTACCCCATCCCATCACTACCCCCTCCCATCACTACCCCCTCCCATCACTACCCCCTCCCATCACTACCACCTTCCATCACTACCCCCTCCCATCACTACCCCCTCCCATCGCCACCCCCACCCATCGCCACCCCCACCCATCGCCGCCCCCACCCATCGCCGCCCCATCCCATCACTACCCCTTCCCATCACTACCCCCTCCCATCACTACCCCCTCCCATCACTACCCCCTCCCATCACTACCCCCACCCATCACTACCCCCTCCCATCACTACCCCTTCCCATCACTACCCCCTCCCATCACTACCCCCACCCATCGCCACCCCTACCCATCGCGGCCCCATCCCATCACTACCCCCTCCCATCACTACCACCTCCCATCACTACCCCCTCCCATCGCCAACCCCACCCATCGCCGCCCCCTCCCATCACTACCCCCTCCCATCACTACCACCTCCCATCACTGCCCCCTCCCATCACTACCCCCTCCCATCACTACCACCTCCCATCACTACCCCCTCCCATCACTACCCCCTCCCATCGCCGCCCCATCCCATCACTACCCCCTCCCATCACTACCCCCTCCCATCACTACCACCTCCCATCACTACCCCCTCCCATCGCCACCCCTACCCATCGCCGCCCCATCCCATCACTACCCCCTCCCATCACTACCCCCTCCCATCACTACCCCCTCCCATCACTACCCCCTCCCATCACTACCCCCTCCCATCACTACCCCCTCCCATCACTACCCCCTCCCATCACTACTACCTCCCCCTCCCATCACTACCCCCTCCCATCACTACCCCCACCCATCACAACCCCCACCATCACTACCTCCACACTACCCCCTCCCATCGCCACCCCTACCCATCGCCGCCCCATCCCATCGCCGCCCCATCCCATCACTACCCCCTCCATCACTACCCCCTCCCATCACTACCACCTCCCATCGCCACCCCCTCCCATCGCCACCCCCACCCATCGCCGCCCCCTTCCATCACTACCCCCTCACATCACTACCACCTCCCATCACTACCACCTCCCATCACTGCCCCTCCCATCACTACCCCCTCCCATCACTACCACCTCCCATCACTACCCCCTCCCATCGCCACCCCCACCCATCGCCGCCCCATCCCATCACTACCCCCTCCCATCACTACCACCTCCCATCACTACCCCCTCCCATCGCCACCCCTACCCATCGCCGCCCCATCCCATCACTACCCCCTCCCATCACTACCCCCTCCCATCACTACCCCCTCCCATCGCCACCCCCTCCCATCATTACCCCCTCCCATCACTATCACCTCCCATCACTACCCCCTCCCATCGCCACCCCCACCCATCGCCGCCCCATCCCATCACTACCCCCTCCCATCACTACCCCCACCCATCACTACCACCTCCCATCACTACCCCCTCCCATCGCCACCCCACCCATCGCCGCCCCATCCCATCACTACCTCCTCCCATCACTACCCCCTCCCATCACTACCCCCTACCATCACTACCCCCTCCCATCACTACCACCTCCCATCACTACCCCCTCCCATCGCCACCCCTACCCATCGCCGCCCCATCCCATCACTACCACCTCCCATCACTACCCCCTCCCATCACTACCCCCTCCCATCGCCACCCCTACCCATCGCCGCCCCATCCCATCACTACCCCCTCCCATCACTACCCCCTACCATCACTACCCCCTCCCATCACTACCACCTCCCATCACTACCCCTCCCATCGCCACCCCTACCCATCGCCGCCCCATCCCATCACTACCACCTCCCATCACTACCCCCTCCCATCACTACCCCCTCCCATCACTACCCCATCCCATCACTACCCCCTCCCACCACTACCCCATCCCATCACTACCCCCACCCATCACTATCCCCTCCCCTCCCATCACTACCCCATCCCATCACTACCCCATCCCATCACTACCACCTCCCATCACTACCCCCTCCCATCACTACCCCCTCCCATCACTACCCACTCCCATCACTACCCCCTCCCATCACTACCCCCTCCCATCACTACCCCATCCCATCACTACCCCCTCCCATCACTACCCCCTCCCATCACTACCCCCTCCCATCACTACCCCCTCCCATCACTATCCCCCCACCCATCGCCGCCCCATCCCATCACTACCCCCTTCCATCACTACCCCCTCCCATCACTACCCCCTCCCATCACTACCCCCTCCCATCACTACCCCCTCCCATCACTACCCGTCCCATCACCACCCTTTCCCATCACCACCCTTTCCCATCACTACCCCCTCCCATCACTACCCCCTCCCATCACTACCCCCTCCCATCACTACCCCCTCCCATCACTACCCCCTCCCATCACTACCCACTCCCATCACTACCCCCTCCCATCACTACCCCCTCCCATCACTACCCCCTCCCATCACTACCCCCTCCCATCACTACCCCTCCCATCACTACCCCCTCCCATCACTACCCCTTCCCATCACTACCTCATCCCATCACTACCCCCACCCATCACTACCACCTCCCATCACTACCCCCACCCATCACTACCACCTCCCATCACTACCCCCTCCCATCACTACCCCCTCCCATCACTACCACCTCCCATCACTACCACCTCCCATCACCCACCCTTCATCCCTTTCATATGGCTTTGCTGTTAGCCTTTTACCCTCCACGTACAGTTCAATCCTCCCCTCCCCCCTCCGTTTCCCCCTTCCCTCTCCCCAGCCTCCATCCCCTTGCACCTCCCCTCTTTCCTCCCCTTCCCTCTTTCCACCCTACCCCTCTCTCCCCTCCCTTCCCCTCCCCTCCCCCTTCCCTATCTCACCCTCCCTCCCCTTCCCTCCTCCCCCCCCCCTCTCTCCACCGATATTCCCCGGACAAAAAAAAATCATCGTCCAAAAATGTCAGCGAAAACTTCTAACTCTCGAATCAAACTGAACATTGTTATTGTGAAAACGTCCTGTAGGGAGAAGCGGACAGACAAAGTCACCCCTTCCCCACGAGTCAGTTTTTATAATGTTGGAATTCCTGTAGAAGAGTATAGCTTGACGGTAACACTGTATAACATGGAAATCTTGGACGAAATTGGCAATACATCTCTCTCTCTCTCTCTTCTCTCTCTCTCTCTCTAGCCAATATCACACACCCAGGATCAGTTACCTGAGACCCTATGTGCCTATGATGTACAGTATATTATTATAACCAGGGGGGATGGTGACCAGGGGGATGGTGACCAGGGGGAAGGTGACCAGGGGGAAGGTGACCAGGGGGAAGATGACCAGAACACCATAAGAGAACCTCATAATATTTTAAGTCATTTCTATCAAAAAAACATAACCCGGAAACATCTCGTGATCGTCGCAACTCAACATGTTATCGTTACAGTGTTTACATAAGCCACATCGTGATTTGTAATAACACTTGAGGATAATTCAACCATATCAGGGTAAAGGCTGATGACCTATGCCAGACGAGGAAGTGTCAGCCGGTCAAGAGGTGTCAGTCGTCAGGAGATGAACCTAGGTGGTGGTGGTTGTGGTTGTGGTGGAAGGGGGGGGGGTGGGGTGGGGTGGAGGGGGGGGGGTAGGATAAGCCATAGTTAATGAGTTAAAAGTTGGAGTTTTATGTCTTTTTAATATGACGGGAAAAGAGAGGATTTAAAACTGGTAATGAATTTAGTGTCCAGGACGTTGTTTGATCTGCAGGTTCTTGGGAGATAAAGGAGAGAGAGAGAAGGAAGAGAGAGGGAGATGGGGAGGAGAGAAGGAAAAGAGAGGGGGAAGAAGGAAGAAAGGGACAGAAATGAGAAGGAAGAAAAGGTGGAGAGAAATGGGGAAGAGAGAGGAAGGAAGGAGAAGGTGAAACAGGGATAAGGGAAAAAGAGAGGAGGAGAGAGAGAGAGATGTAGCCGTAGGAAGGGAAGCAGGGAAAGAGTGATAAATAAGATGGGTAGAAGAGAGGAGAGAGAGAGAGAGAGAGAGAGAGAGAGAGAGAGAGAGAGAGAGAGAGAGATTGATTCAAGGTGCACATATAACAAAAAATATAATATAAATCTTAATTATCATACACAGCAACATTCTTATATCCCGTTGTCAATACGATAAACCAACACAACATAAGTCACCCTGTTATGCATCAATATCATGTAACCAGTCACCTCTTTAAGGAGGAATATTTCTGTAATCAATATTTCTACCATTTTATGAGAGAGGAGGAGACCTGGTCGTATCCCGAGTGGTACAGTAAAGTGACGACCCTGTGTGACCGGAGGTGATATCACGACCTTAGTGTCAGCGGGGGGGTCGTAACGGTGTGCGGGGAACACTAGCTGGCGACCCTAGTACCTCTCTCTCTCTCTCTCTCTTTATTTTCTCTCATTCAATCTACCCATTTCTCTCTCTCTCTCTCTCTCTCTCTCACTCCTTTTTCATTCTCTGTCTCTCTTTCTCTCCTCAGCAAAATTTCGCCTATGATAAGTCGTATGAGTTAAGTTTTACAAACAAGAAAATGCAAATTCTTTGTTCACGATTTGGCTACAGTTTGCCGTGATCACAATTTGCAAACCGGATTATTGTTTTCTAGGATTGTTTGCAGTATCCTATGTAGAATCGGCAAACAAGAATTTGTTGAGTGTTTGGTTGATTGTGTATACAAAATAAGATATTAGTCCTTACAAAAAAAATAGTTGCAGGAAGTTACAGATGCATTTTGCTAAATAATAAATTTCTTAAGATTTAAAGCCAATTATTTCAGAATCTTACAATGTTGATTTTGTCACATGTTATAGTAATCATTAATACGCGAGACCTTTACCTATTACACAAATCTCTCAAAATATTTTAATTCGGATGAAAAAACAAAAAATAAAGTGAACATTAAATCTCCAAGACAAAAAACCTTATTTGTTTTTTCTTTGTTTCGTCTGAGAGGTAAACATTCCGAAAGTAAACATCAGTGTAAGAAGTCGATTGGCGCCGTAACGAAAAGAAGAAGAGCACGGGTCGCATAAACCTCTTCCGCAACACTGGCTTCCTCTGGGATCCTTTTGTCAGCTGTTCCAACCCTGTAAACACACACCCGGAGAAAACAGGAGTCTCAAAACCCAGTTCCTCTCTCTCTCTCTCTCTCTCTCTCTCTCTCTCTCTATACGAATATATATATGTTTATATTTTCCGTGTTGTATCAGCGTCTGAATTTTTACTCCTCTGTGAAAACCTTCAGATGACCTGTACTGCTGAGGGCTGTTGTCGTCTCCAGAATTTAAAGGAGTGATATTGTCTGTTAGGTTAGGTTAGCGTTAGGTTAGCGTTAGGTTAGGTTAGGTTAGGTAAGGTAAGGTACAGTTAAAGGAGAAAGAAAGAAAGAAAGATAACATTGAAAGCGAAGATAGAAGGAGAGCGAGACTGACAACTAAGGTGGACGGATACGATGGAAGGAGAGATTTGGAAAAGAGTGGAAGGGCATAGTGGAAGGGCATAGTGAAGGGACATAGTGGGAGGGCATAATGAAGAGACATAGTGGAAGGGCATAGTGAAGGGACATAGTGGAAGGGTATAATGAAGAGACATAGTGGAAGAGCATAGTGAAAGGACATAGTGGAAGAGCATAGTTGAATAACATAGTGGAGGGGCATAGTGGAGGAGACATAGTGAAAGGGCATAATGAAGGGACATAGTGGAAGGGCATAGTGAAAGGACATAGTGGAAGGGCATAGTTGAATAACATAGTGGAGGGGCATAGTGGAGGAGACATAGTGGAGGAGATGGTGACGTAAGAGTGACGGACCACAGCACCACGAGAAGGTGACCTGGGGGTGAGGAGAAATAGGAGAGAAGTAGGAGAGGAGGAGGAGAAGTAGGGGAGGAGGAGGAGAAGTAGGAGAGGAGAAAAGGAGAGAGGAAGAAAGGAGGAGAAGAGGCGGAGGAATTTGAGGACAAAAGAGGAAGAGGAAGATGACGTGAAAGTGGAGGGAAAAAGCTGAAGAGGAATAAAAGATAAGAAGAAAATTAAAGGAAGATAAAGAAGAAGAAGAGTAGGAGGAGGAGGAGGAGGAGGAGGAGGAGGAGGAGGAGGAGGGCCAAAGAGAAGACCAAGATATGTAAGAAGAAAAAATGAAAGGTTAGGTTAGGTTATTGATAAAGAAGAACAATAACTAAAAGCAAATTGTCGAGAGAAGGAAGGAAGGAGAGAAGGAAGGAGAGAAGGAAGGAAGGAGTGAAGGAGAGAAGGAAGGAGAGAAGGAAGGAGTGAAGGAGAGAAGGAAGGAGTGAAGGAGAGAAGGAAGGAGAGAGGGAAGGAAGGAAGGAGAGAGGGAAGGAAGGAAGGAGAGAAGGAAGGAAGGAAGGAGAGAGTGAAGGAGAGAAGGAAGGAAGGAAGGAAGGAAGGAAGGAAGGAGAGAAGGAAGGAAGGGAGTGAAGGAGAGAAGGAAGGAAGGAAGGAAGGAAGGAAGGAAGGAGAGAAGGAAGGAAGGAAGGAAGGAGTGAAGGAGAGAAGGAAGGAGTGAGTGAAGAAAGGAAGGAAGGAAAGAAGGAAGGGGTGATGCTGTCTTGTAACATTTATCTATTTTTATGTTTTTTTATTCATTGATAGATCATCATCATTATCCTCCTCCTCCTCATCATCATCATCATTATCCTCCTCCTCATCATCATCATCATCATTATCCTCCTCCTCATCATCATCATCATCATTATCCTCCTCCTCATCATCATCATCATCATCATTATCTCCTCCTCCTCCTCATCATCATCATCATCCACCTCCTCCTCCTCATCATCATCATTATCCTCCTCCACCTCTTCCTCTACCTCCTCATTATCCTCCACCTCCTCCTCATTATCCTCCTCATCATCATCATTATCATCATCCACCTCCTCCTCATCATCATCCACCTCCTCCTCCTCATCATCATCATCATTATCCTCCACCTCCTCCTCCTCATCATCATCATCATTATCCTCCACCTCCTCCTCCTCATCATCATTATCCTCCACCTCCTCCTCCTCCTCCTCCTCATCATCATTATCCTCCTCCTCCTCCTCATCATCATCATTATCATCATCATCATCACTAATTTTACCTGCCGTGTCTTTCAAAATATAAGGAGCCAAAAATTGTATCAAGGATCTTCCGCTATAAACATCTCCTGGTTCCATAATGAGTCCGCTACTCCGTCTTTGGTGGAGAAGAAAATACTGGAGGGATATATTACTATTTTGAGGGAGAGAGGGAAAACAGTGTGTGGGAGGGAGGAGGAGAGAGTACTCAGTGTTGTGTGAGTATTTTTTTTAAAGATCTGTCTGCTCGTTTACTCTCTCTCTCTCTCTGTCTCTCTCTATCTCTCACACACACACACACACGCGGCCAGCACACTCCCCTGGGGCAGTAAGGCAGCAGATAAGTTTAAGGAACCGCTTTTATCCACCGTTACAAAGTTCGACACTGAAGGCAAGAGATAAGCTGTGGGAGGGAGGTAGAGGTGTGTGGGAGGGAGGTAGAGGTGTGTGGCAGGGAGGTAGAGGTGTGTGGCAGGGAGGTAGGGGTGTGTGGCAGGGAGGTAGGGGTGTGTGGCAGGGAGGTAGAGGTGTGTGGGAGGGAGGTAGAGGTGTGTGGCAGGGAGGTAGAGGTGTGTGGCAGGGAGGTAGAGGTGTGTGGCAGGGAGGTAGAGGTGTGTGGGAGGGAGTTAGAGGTGTGTGGGAGGGAGGTAGAGGTGTGTGGCAGGGAGGTAGGGGTGTGTGGCAGGGAGGTAGGGGTGTGTGGCAGGGAGGTAGGGGTGTGTGGCAGGGAAGTAGAGGTGTGTGGCAGGGAGGTAGAGGTGTGTGGGAGGGAGGTAGAGGTGTGTGGCAGGGAGGTAGAGGTGTGTGGCAGGGAGGTAGGGGTGTGTGGCAGGGAGGTAGGGGTGTGTGGCAGGGAGGTAGAGGTGTGTGGCAGGGAGGTAGAGGTGTGTGGCAGGGAGGTAGAGGTGTGTGGCAGGGAGGTAGAGGTGTGTGGCAGGGAGGTAGAGGTGTGTGGCAGGGAGGTAGAGGTGTGTGGGAGGGAGGTAGAGGTGTGTGGGAGGGAGGTAGAGGTGTGTGGCAGGGAGGTAGAGGTGTGTGGCAGGGAGGTAGAGGTGTGTGGCAGGGAGGGAGGTAGAGGTGTGTGGCAGGGAGGAAGAGGTGTGTGGCAGGGAGGGTGTAGGTGTGTGGCAGGGAGGGAGGGGTAGGAGGTGTGTGTGGCAGGGAGGGAGGTAGAGGTGTGTGGGAGGGAGGTAGAGGTGTGTGGCAGGGAGGTAGAGGTGTGTGGCAGGGAGGTAGAGGTGTGTGGCAGGGAGGTAGAGGTGTGTGGCAGGGAGGTAGAGGTGTGTGGCAGGGAGGGAGGTAGAGGTGTGTGGCAGGGAGGGAGGTAGAGGTGTGTGGCAGGGAGGGAGGTAGAGGTGTGTGGCAGGGAGGGAGGTAGAGGTGTGTGGCAGGGAGGGAGGTAGAGGTGTGTGGCAGGGAGGAGGTAGAGGTGTGTGGGAGGGAGGTAGAGGTGTGTGGCAGGGAGGTAGAGGTGTGTGGCAGGGAGGTAGAGGTGTGTGGCAGGGAGGGAGGTAGAGGTGTGTGGCAGGGAGGGAGGTAGAGGTGTGTGGCAGGGAGGGAGGTAGAGGTGTGTGGCAGGGAGGGAGGTAGAGGTGTGTGGCAGGGAGGTAGAGGTGTGTGGGAGGGAGGTAGAGGTGTGTGGGAGGAGGTAGAGGTGTGTGGGAGGGAGGTAGAGGTGTGTGGGAGGGAGGTAGAGGTGTGTGGGAGGGAGGTAGAGGTGTGTGGCAGGGAGGTAGAGGTGTGTGGCAGGGAGGTAGAGGTGTGTGGCAGGGAGGTAGAGGTGTGTGGCAGGGAGGGAGGTAGAGGTGTGTGGCAGGGAGGGAGGTAGAGGTGTGTGGCAGGGAGGGAGGTAGAGGTGTGTGGCAGGGAGGGAGGTAGAGGTGTGTGGCAGGGAGGGAGGTAGAGGTGTGTGGCAGGGAGGGAGGTAGAGGTGTGTGGGAGGGAGGTAGAGGTGTGTGGGAGGGAGGTAGAGGTGTGTGGGAGGGAGGTAGAGGTGTGTGGCAGGGAGGTAGAGGTGTGTGGCAGGGAGGTAGAGGTGTGTGGCAGGGAGGTAGAGGTGTGTGGCAGGGAGGTAGAGGTGTGTGGCAGGGAGTTAGAGGTGTGTGGGAGGGAGGGAGGTAGAGGTGTGTGGGAGGGAGGGAGGTAGAGGTGTGTGGCAGGGAGGTAGAGGTGTGTGGGAGGGAGGTAGAGGTGTGTGGCAGGGAGGAAGAGGTGTGTGGCAGGGAGGTAGAGGTGTGTGGGAGGGAGGTAGAGGTGTGTGGGAGCGAGGTAGAGGTGTGTGGGAGCGAGGTAGAGGTATGTGGGAGGGAGGTAGAGGTGTGTGGGAGCGAGGTAGAGGTGTGTGGGAGGGAGGTAGCGGTGTGTGGGAGGGAGGGAGGGAGGTAGCGGTGTGTGGGAGGGAGGGAGGTAGCGGTGTGTGGGAGGGAGGGAGGTAGCGGTGTGTGGGAGGGAGGGAGGGAGGTAGAGGTGTGGGAGGGAGGGAGGGAGGTAGAGGTGTGGGAGGGAGGGAGGTAGAAGTGTGGCAGGGAGGTAGAGGTGTGTGGCAGGGAGGTAGAGGTGTGTGGCAGGGAGGTAGAGGTGTGTGGGAGGGAGGGAGGTAGAGGTGTGTGGGAGGGAGGGAGGTAGATGTGTGTGGGAGGGAGGGAGGGAGGTAGTTGTGTGGGAGGGACGGAGGTAGAGGTATGTGGCAGGGAGGTAGAGGTGTGTGGGAGGGAGGTAGAGGTGTGTGGCAGGGAGGGAGGGAGGTAGAGGTGTGTGGGAGGGAGGGAGGGAGGTAGAGGTGTGTGGGAGGGAGGGAGGTAGAGGTGTGTGGCAGGGTGGGAGGTAGAGGTGTGTGGCAGGGAGGTAGAGGTGTGTGGCAGGGAGGTAGAGGTGTGTGGGAGGGAGGTAGGTAGAGGTGTGTGGGAGGGAGGTAGAGGTGTGTGGGAGGGAGGGAGGTAAAGGTGTGTGGCAGGGAGGGAGGGAGGGAGGTAGAGGTGCGTGGGAGGGAGGGAGGTAGAGGTGCGTGGGAGGGAGGGAGGTAGAGGTGTGTGGGAGGGAGGGAGGGAGAGGTGTGTGGGAGGGAGGGAGGTAGAGGTGTGTGGGAGGGAGGGAGGGAGGTAGAGGTGTGTGGGAGGGAGGGAGGGAGGTAGAGGTGTGTGGGAGGGAGGGAGGTAGAGGTGTGTGGGAGGGAGGGAGGTAGAGGTATGTGGGAGGGAGGGAGGTAGAGGTGTGTGGGAGGGAGGGAGGGAGGGAGGTAGAGGTGTGTGGGAGGGAGGGAGGTAGAGGTGTGTGGGAGGGAGGGAGGTAGAGGTGTGTGGGAGGGAGGGAGGGAGGGAGGTAGAGGTGTATGGGAGGGAGGGAGGGAGGTAGAGGTGTGTGGGAGGGAGGGAGGGAGGTAGAGGTGTGTGGCAGGGAGGGAGGTAGAGTTGTGTGGGAGGGAAGGAGGTAGAGGTATGTGGCAGGGAGGTAGAGGTGTGTGGGAGGGAGGGAGGTAGAGGTGTGTGGGAGGGAGGGAGGTAGAGGTATGTGGCAGGGAGGTAGAGGTGTGTGGGAGGGAGGTAGAGGTGTGTGGGAGGGAGGTAGAGGTGTGTGGGAGGTAGAGGTGTGTGGGAGGTAGAGGTGTGTGGGAGGGAGGGAGGGAGGGAGGTAGAGGTGTGTGGGTGGGTGGGAGGTAGAGGTGTGTGGGAGGGAGGGAGGTAGAGGTGTGTGGGAGGGAGGGAGGAGGTGTGTGGGAGGGAGGGAGGTAGAGGTGTGTGGGAGGGAGGGAGGTAGAGGTGTGTGGGAGGGAGGGAGGTAGCGGTGTGTGGGAGGGAGGGAGGTACCGGTGTGTGGGAGGGAGGGAGGGAGGTAGAGGTGTGTGGGAGGGAGGGAGGGAGGTAGCGGTGTGTGGGAGGGAGGGAGGTAGAGGTGTGTGGGAGGGAGGGAGGTAGCGGTGTGTGGGAGGGAGGGAGGGAGGTAGCGGTGTGAGGGAGGGAGGGAGGGAGGTAGCGGTGTGTGGGAGGGAGGGAGGGAGGGAGGTAGCGGTGTGTGGGAGGGAGGGAGGCAGAGGTGTGTGGGAGGGAGGGAGGTAGAGGTGTGTGGGAAGGAGGGAGGGAGGTAGAGGTGTGTGGGAGGGAGGGAGGGAGGTAGAGGTGTGTGGGAGGGAGGGAGGGAGGTAGAGGTGTGTGGGAGGGAGGGAGGGAGGTAGAGGTGTGTGGGAGGGAGGGAGGGAGGTAGAGGTGTGTGGGAGGGAGGGAGGGAGGTAGAGTTGTGTGGGAGGGAGGGAGGGAGGTAGCGGTGTGTGGGAAGGAGGGAGGGAGGTAGCGGTGTGTGAGAGGGAGGGAGGGAGGTAGAGTTGTGTGGGAGGGAGGGAGGTAGAGTTGTGTGGGAGGGAGGGAGGTAGAGGTGTGTGGGAGGGAGGTAGAGGTGTGTGGGAGGGAGGGAGGAAGGTAGAGGTGTGTGGGAGGGAGGGAGGGAGGTAGAGGTGTGTGGCAGGGAGGGAGGGAGGTAGCGGTGTGTGGGAGGGAGGGAGGGAGGTAGCGGTGTGGAGAGGGAGGGAGGGAGGTAGAGGTGTGGGGGGGGAGGGAGGGAGGTAGAAGTGTGGGAGGGAGGGAGGTAGAAGTGTGGGAGGGAGGTAGAGGTGTGTGGCAGGGAGGTAGAGGTGTGTGGCAGGGCGGTAGAGGTGTGTGGCAGGGAGGTAGAGGTGTGTGGGTGGGGGAGGGCTTTGGGGAAGTATTGGACGTGTGGATAGGTGTTGAATGTGTGTGGAGTGGATGTGGATGGGGTATATTTGGGTGTGGATGGGAGTGTGTAGGAGTGTGGAGTAGGTTTGGATGGGGGTGTGAAGAGGTGGGTTTGAATGGGGGGAATGGAGGGGGTGTGGATGGGGGTATTGAGTGGGTTTGGATGGGGTTGTGGAGTGGGTTTGGAGGGGGGGGTGTGGAGTGGGTTTGGAGGGGGGTGTGGAGTGGGTTGTGAGTGGTTTAGGAAGGTGTTGAAAAATTAATCTCCTCAAAACACTCGACTGAAAATATTGTATATATTTATATTGAGGTCCTTAGATACACACAGACACACACACACACCGACACACACACACACACACACACACAGACACACACAGACACACACACACACACACACTCACACACACACACACACGTACTCTTCCAAAAAATCATCTTGCCAGGTATGAACTGATGACATATCTTTGTAGTGAAATTTCTAAATAGGATTCTAATTTTATGCCTTCAAACTATACTAGGAAGACTTGCTTGTTGTTATTAATGCTAGTGCTAGTAGAGAACAGGAAGACCTAGTAGTTATCCGAGTGCTATTTGCTACGAATATACTAGTGCTATTACGGTATAAGATAATGCGTCAATACCGTCAAATCTAAAACCTTGAACTTGCTAGCTGCTATTACTGTTATTGCTAGTTGGGAAGAAAAAATCGTAATGTTCGTCCAAACGCTATTAACACCCAGGACTTACTAGCTATTATTAATTACCACAAAAAAAAGGGTTTAAAATTTCTTTACGCTGAGACCCAACGCTTGCTAGTTGCTATTGCTGTTATTGCTAGTAGGGAAGAAGAGTAGCTCCAAAGTTCTACTCCCGTGACAGGTATTTTAAAACTTTGGGTTGACTACATCTTATATTATCTCAGCTCGATTTGAATTTTGCTCCTTATTCTCCTTCTCCAGAGAGTCTATTATCACGAGGGTTTACTTTTGAGATGATAAACACTCACTCCAGGTCATGGTGAGAGAGAGAGAGAGAGAGAGAGAGAGAGAGAGAGAGAGAGAGAGAGAGCTAAGTAAACAAAAACAGTGAGATTTTGTAGTATGAATTGGTGTCAAAAATATTCTCTTTCTCTCTCTCTCTCTCTCTCTCTCTCTCTCTCTCTCTCTCTCTCTCTCCCAGGTCACGCTTGCTCTTCTCCTCTTTAAACTCATGCATTAGTACAGGGCCTCACCCGAGCATCAGCCCGACCTCTGCCGCCCTCAGCTACCCTCAGCCACCTTCTACCGCCCTCAGCTACCCTCCGCCCTCAGCTACCCTCAGCCACCTTCTACCGCCCTCAGCTACCCTCAGCCACCTTCTACCGCCTTCAGCTACCCTCAGCCGCCTTCTACCGCCCTCAGCTACCCTCAGCCACCTTCTACCGCCTTCAGCTACCCTCAGCCGCCTTCTACCGCCCTCAGCTACCCTCAGCCACCTTCTACCGCCTTCAGCTACCCTCAGCCACCTTCTACCGCCCTCAGCTACACTCAGCCACCTTCTACCGCCTACAGCTACCCTCAGCCGCCTTCTACCGCCCTCAGCTACCCTCAGCCACCTTCTACCGCCTTCAGCTACTCTCAGCCACCTTCTACCGCCGCCAACCACATCCTACCGCCCTCAGCCACCTCCTACCGCCCTCAGCCGCCCTCCATCGCCCTCACCCGCCCTCCATCGCCCTCAGCTACCCTCAGCCGCCCTCCTCCCCCGCCAACACCTTCTATGGGTGTTTACTCTGTTAAAATGTGAACTGACTTATAAAGGAAGGGAGGAGATGGGGAAGAGGCGGAGAAAAGGAAGGGGAAGGGGGGGGAGAGGAATATAAAGAGTGAGGATGGGGGTAGGAAAAGAACGAGAAGAAGGAAGGAGGGAGAGAGAAAGAGTAAGGGGCGAGGATGGAAGTTGATGGAGACAGATTAATTATATTTGTGTTGTCAACTTTGTCTGAACTCTGTAGCGTTAACTGTAGAGGTTTACATCAAAGGGTTAATAATTGGGGTATGTATGTATGTATGTATGTACAGTATGTAAGTATGTATGTATGTATGTATGTATGTATGTACAGGTGCATGTATGTGTGGCGATTTGTGGTGTAATGGTCAGCATGCTCGCCTGACAAGCAAACTGACCCGTGTTCGATCCCCGAGCAGCGTAAAACTATGGACAAATTTCTTTACGCCATTTGCCTCTGTCTACCCAGCAGTAATTGGGGTCCTGGACGTTAATTGATTTGCGGATCGTGTTCCGGGGTAATCGTTAGCCAGTGCAGTTGGCGAGTTGTCCGGTCTTCTCGGAATATTTCTTGACACTGGATCATGCAGCTCGTTAACTCAGGGTGTGGTTGTTGTGTTGGCGACAGCTTCTACACCTTAACAAATTCACGCCTAGGTGGTCCTTGGGCCGGCCATCCTCATTACACAGGGGGCAACCATTATTATTATATTATTATTATTGCATGTATGTATGTATGAGCCTGTCTGGCAGGATGCATAAGTCATCACACACGCAGCATCTCTCTCAGCTTATGACAAATTCAACACCTGCACCTCTGACCCCAAGCTACCTCACACGAACTAAATTACCATAATCACACCTTGTTGTCCAGGTAAAATATAAAACCCTCTTTTTGCTCCTAAAGCTGAGAACTCTGTATCACTTTACTAATGGTTCAAAGGACGTTCTTTACACCATGTGGGGTGGGGTGTCTTGCAAGAAAACCAGTGATTTTCTTGAAAGGATTTACCTGAATTGGATTTAAGTCGTATTACCTGTGTTCTCCTGAAGGTATATGTATTTTTTTTAAGGATATCTTATGTTTCTTTGTTTTTTATTAAGGGATGTATGATTTGTTTTAGGGCGATATCGGTCTTATTGTAAAGGGTAATCTTATTTTTTAAGGAATGCATTATCTCAACCGTAAGTACAAGCCCACACCTGACCCCTTTACTAGTACAAGCCCATACCTTACCCCCTTTACTAGTACCAGCCCATACCTTACCCCCTTTACTAGTACCAGCCCATACCTTACCCCCTTTACTAGTACCAGCCCATACCTAACCCCCTTTACTAGTACCAGCCCATACCTTACCCCCTTTACTAGTACCAGCCCATACCTTACCCCCTTTACTAGTACCAGCCCATACCTTACCCCCTTTACTAGTACCAGCCCATACCTTACCTCCTTTACTAGTACCAGCCCATACCTTACCCCCTTTACTAGTACCAGCCCATACCTTACCCCCTTTACTAGTACAAGCCCATACCTTACCCCCTTTACTAGTACCAGCCCATACCTTACCCCCTTTACTAGTACCAGCCCATACCTTACCCCCTTTACTAGTACCAGCCCATACCTTACCCCCTTTACTAGTACCAGCCCATACCTTACCCCCTTTACTAGTACCAGCCCATACCTTACCCCCTTTACTAGTACCAGCCCATACCTTACCCCTTTACTAGTACCAGCCCATACCTTACCCCCTTTACTAGTACCAGCCCATACCTTACCCCCTTTACTAGTACCAGCCCATACCTTACCCCCTTTACTAGTACCAGCCCATACCTTACCCCCTTTACTAGTACCAGCCCATACCTTACCCCCTTTACTAGTACAGCCCATACCTTACCCCCTTTACTAGTACCAGCCCATACCTTACCCCCTTTACTAGTACCAGCCCATACCTTACCCCCTTTACTAGTACCAGCCCATACCTTACCCCTTTACTAGTACCAGCCCATACCTTACTCCCTTTACTAGTACCAGCCAATACCTTTCCCCCTTTACTAGTACAAGCCATACCTTACCCTTTACTAGTACCAGCCCATACCTTACCCCCTTTACTAGTACAAACCCATACTACCCCTTTATAGTACAGCCATACCTTACCCTTTACTAGTACCAGCCATACCTTACCCCCTTTACTAGTACCAGCCCATACCTTACCCCCTTTACTAGTACCAGCCCATACCTTACCCCCTTTACTAGTACCAGCCCATACCTTACCCCCTTACTAGTACCAGCCCATACCTTACCCCCTTTACTAGTACCAGCCCATACCTTACCCCCTTTACTAGTACCAGCCCATACCTTACCCCCTTTACCAGTACAAGCCCATACCTTGCCCCCTTTACTAGTACAAGCCCATACCTTACCTCCTTTACTAGTACCAGCCCATACCTTACTCCCTTTACTAGTACCAGCCCATACCTTACCCCCTTTACTAGTACCAGCCCATACCTTACCCCCTTTACTAGTACCAGCCCATACCTTACCCCCTTTACTAGTACCAGCCCATACCTTACCTCCTTTACTAGTACCAGCCCATACCTTACCCCCTTTACTAGTACCAGCCAACCTACCCTTTACTAGTACCAGCCCATACCTTACCCCCTTTACTAGTACCAGCCCATACCTTACCCCCTTTACTAGTACCAGCCCATACCTTACCCCCTTTACTAGTACCAGCCCATACTTACCTCCCTTACTAGTACCAGCCCATACCTTACCCCCTTTAATAGTACCAGCCCATACTTACCCCCTTTACTAGTACAAGCCCATACCTTACCCCCTTTACTATACCAGCCATACTTTAACCCTTTACTAGTACCAGCCCATACCTTACCCCATTACTAGTACCAGCCCATACCTACTCCCTTTACTAGTACAGCCCATACCTTACCCCTTTACTAGTACCAGCCATACCTTACCCCCTTTACTAGTACCAGCCCATACCTTACCTCCTTTACTAGTACCAGCCCATACCTCTGTACCCCTTTATCTAGTCTCAGCCCATAACCTTACCTCCTTTAACTAGTACACAGGCCCCTACCTTACCCCCTTGTACTAGTACCAGCCCACTACCTTACCCTTCGTTACTAGTACAAACCCATCACCTTACCCCTCTTTACTAGTACCAGCCCATACCCTTGACCCCCTTTAATAGTACCCGCCCATTACCTTACCCCCTTTACTAGTACCAGCCCATTACCGTACTCCCTTTACTAGTACCACGCACAATACCTACCCCCTTTACTAGTACCAGCCCATACCTAGTACCCACCTTTACTAGTACCAGCCATACTTACCCCCTTTAGTACCGCCATACCTTACCCTTTAGTACCAGCCATACCTTACCCCCTTTACTAGTACCAGCCCATACTTACCCCCTTTACTAGTACAAGCCATACTCTGTTGACCCCCTTTACTAGTACCAGCCCATACCTTACCCCCTTTACTAGTACAAGCCCATTCCTCACCCCCACAACACGTTCTAGCCGCCACCACTACACCAACACAGCCCGTCATACCTTCACGAGAAACAGCGAAAACTCTGAAAAGCTGACCCGAGTTTTGTGTTGACATGTGGTCACCAAGTTTCGTAATTTTACGACTTAACAGGAAGTAATAAGGGAGAAAGAAAGTAATAAGAAGATAAATGAAATACTCTCTCTCTCTCTCTCTCTCTCTCTCTCTCTCTCTCTCTCTCTCTCTCTCTCTCTCTCTCTCTCTCTCTCTCTCTCCATTTTTGTCTGTTTGTCTTGTAGAGGTGAGGTAAGTTGTTGTTATTATTATTATTATTATTATTATTATTATTATTATTATTATTATTATTATTATTATTTATCTCTTTCACGGTTTCTTTTTTTTTTATAACGCATCAATCAACAAATTTATCAGTAAAGGATTTTAACTAATTTTCTATATTGTTTAACTACTTATTTATTTTTAATTTTGTATGTATTTTTTATGTATTTATTGTATTTATTTATTTATGTATGTATGCATTTATTTATTTATTTATTTATTTATTTATCACTACGTCATTTTATAAGAGAAAACTATGGATAGAAGCATACCGGACTGACCCTCAGTGGCAGCTTAACATATTAGTCATAAACACGCCCCTTCCTCCACTACCCGCCACGCCCCCTCCTCCACTACCCGCCACGCCCCCTCCTCCACTACCCGCCACGCCCCCTCTTCCACTTCCCGCCACGCCCCCTCCTCCACTACCCGCCACGCCCCCTCCACTACCCAGCCACGCCCCCTCCACTACCCAGCCACGCCCCCTCCTCCACTACCCAGCCACGCCCCCTCCTCCACTACCCGCCACGCCCCCTCCTCCACTACCCGCCACGCCCCCTCCTCCACTACCCGCCACGCCCCCTCCTCCACTACCCGCCACGCCCCCTCCTCCACTACCCGCCACGCCCCCTCCTCCACTACCCGCCACGCCCCCTCCCCCACTACCCGCCACGCCCCCTGCTCCACTACCCGCCACGCCCCCTCCTCCACTACCCGCCACGCCCCTCCTCCACTACCCGCCACGCCTCCTCCTCCACTACCCGCCACGCCCCCTCCTTTACTACCCGCCACGCGCCCTCTCCACTGCCCACCACATCTCCTCCTTCACTACCCGCCACGCCCCCTCCTTTACTACCAGCCACGCCCCCTCCCTTATTACCCGCCACGCCCCTCCTCCACTACCCGCCACGACCCCTCCTCCACTACCCGTCACGCTCCTTCCTTCGCTACCCGCAACGCCCCTCCTCTACTACCCACCACATCTCCTCCTTCACTATCCGCCACGCCCCCCTCCACTCCGCCACGCCCCCTCCTCCACTACCCGCCACGCCCCTCCTCCACTACCCGCCACGCCCCCTCCTCCACTACCCGCCACGCCCCCTCCTCCACTACCCGCACGCCCCGCCCACTACCGCCACCCCTCCTCCACTACCCGCCACGCCCCCTCCTCCACTACCCGCCACGCCCCTCCTCCACTACCGCCACGCCCCTCTTCCACTACCCGCCACGCCCCCTCTCCACTACCCGCCACGCCCCCCTCCACTACCCGCCACGCCCCTCCTCCACTACCGCCACGCCCCCTCTCACTACCCGCCACGCCCCTCCTCCACTACCCGCCACGCCCCCTCCCTCCCCACCCCCTCCCACTACCCGCCACGCCCCTCCTCCACTACCCGCCACGCCCCCTCCTCCACTACCCGCCACGCCCCCTCCTCCACTACCCGCCACGCCCCCTCCTCCACTACCCGCCACGCCCCTCCTCCACTACCCGCCACGCCCCCCTCCTCCACTACCCGCCACGCCCCTCCTCCACTACCCGCCACGCCCCTCCTCCACTACCCGCCACGCCCCTCCTCCACTACCCGCCACGCCCCCTCCTCCACTACCCGCCACGCGCCCTCCCTCCACACCCCGCCACGCCCCCCCCTCCACCGCCACCCCCCCTCCACTACCCGCCACGCCCCTCCTCCACTACCCGCCACGCCCCCTCCTCTCACTACCCGCCACGCCCCCTCCTCCACTACCCGCCACGCCCCCTCCTCCACTACCCGCCACGCCCCCTCCTCCACTACCCGCCACGCTCCTCCTTCACTACCCGCCACGCCCCCTCCTCTACTACCGCCACGCCCCTCCTATACCCGCCACGCCCCCTCCTCCACTACCCGCCACGACCCCTCCTCCACTACCCGTCACGCTCCTTCCTTCGCTACCCGCAACGCCCCTCCTCTACTACCCACCACATCTCCTTCACTATCCGCCACGCCCCCCTCTACTCCCAGCCACGCCCCTCCTCTACTACCAGCCACGCCCCTCCTCCACTACCCGCCACGCCCCCTCCTCCACTACCAGCCACGCCCCACCTCTACTACCAGCCACTCCTCTCCTCCACTACCGGCCACGCCCCTCCTCTACTACCAGCCACGCCCCTCCTCTACTACCAGCCACGCCCCTCCTCTACTACCAGCCACGCCCCTTCTCCACTACCTGCCACGCCCCTCCTCCACTACCGGCCACGCCCCTCTTCTACTAACGACCAAGCCCCTCCTCTACTACCAGCCACGCCCCTCCTCTACTACCCACCACGCCCCTTCTCCACTACCAGCCACGCCCCTCTCTCCTACCAGTTACGCCCCTCCTCCACTTCCCGCCTCGCCCCTCCTCTACTACCAGCCACGCCCCTTCTCCACTACCAGCACGCCCCTCCTCTACTACCAGCCACGCCCCTCCTCTACTACCAGCCACGCCCCCTCCTCTACTACCAGCCACGCCCCTCCTCTACTACCAGCCACGCCCCTCCTCTACCCGCCACGCCCTTCTCCACTACCCGCCACGCCCCCTCCTCCACTACCCGCCACGCCTCTCCTCTACTACCCGCCACGCCTCTCCTCCACTACCCGCCACGCCCCTCCTCTACTACCCGCCACGCCCCCTCCTCCACTACCGCCACGCCCCTCCTCCACTACCAGCCACGCCCCTTCTCCACTACCCGCCACGCCCCTCCTCCACTACCCGCAACGCCCCTCCTCTACTACCGCACGCCCCTCCTCTACTACCCGCCACGCCCCTCCTCTACTACCCGCCACGCCCCCTCCTCTACTACCAGCCACGCCCCTCCTCTACTACCAGCCACGCCCCTCCTCCACTACCCGCCACGCCCCTCCTCTACTACCAGCCACGCCCCTCCTCTAGTACCAGCCGCGCCCCTCCTCCACTACCAGCAACGCCCCTCCTCCACTAATAGCCACGCCCCTCCTCTACTACCAGCCACGCCCCTCCTCTAGTACCAGCCACGCCCCCTCCTCCACTACCAGCCACGCCCCTCCTCCACTACCTGCCACGCCCCTCCTCTACTACCCGCCACGCCCCTCCTCTACTACCCGCCACGCCCCTCCTCTACTACCAGCCACGCCCCTCCTCCACTACCAGCCACGCCCCTCCTCTACTACCAGTTACGCCCCTCCACCACTACCCGCCACGCCCCTCTTCTACCAACACCGCCTCTCCTCCACTACCCGCCACGCCCCTTCCTCCACTACCCACCACATCTCCTCCTTCACTACCCGCGACGCCCCTCCTCCACTACCCGCCACGCTCCTCCTCCACTACCAGCCACGCCCCCTCCTCTACTACCAGCCACGCCCCCTCCTCTAATACCAGCCGCGCCCCTCCTCTAAAACCCGCCACGCCTCTTCTCCACTACCCGCCATGCTCCTCCTCCTCTAGCCGCCATGCCCCTCCTCCACTACCCTCCAGGTCCTCCACCACTACCCGACCACGCCCCTTCACCACTACCCGCCACGCCCCCTCCTCCACTACCCGTCACGCCCCTCCTCCACTACCTGCCACGCCCCTTCTCCACTACCCGCCACGCCCCTCCTCCACTGCCCGCCACGCCCCTCATCCACTACACGCTACGCCCCCTCCTCTACTACCCGCAACGTCGCCTCCTCTACTGCCCGCCACACCCCTCATCCACTACACGCTACGCCCCCTCCTCTACTACCAGCCACGCCCCTCCTCTACTACCAGCCACGCCCCTCCTCTAGTAACAGCTACGCCCCTCCTCCACTACCCGCCACGCCCCTCCTCTACTACCAGCCACGCCCCTCCTCTAGTACCAGCCGCGCCCCTCCTCCACTACCAGCAACGCCCCTCCTCACTAACAGCCACGCCCCTCCTCTACTACCAGCCACGCCCCCTCCTCTACTACCAGCCACGCCCCCTCCTCCACTACCAGCCACGCCCCTCCTCCACTACCTGCCATGCCCCTCCTCCACTACCTGCCACGCCCCTCCTCTACTACCCGCCACGCCCCCTCCTCTACTACCCGCCACGCCCCTCCTCTACTACCAGCCACGCCCCTCCTCCACTACCAGCCACGCCCTTCCTCTACTACCAGCTACATCCCCTCTACTACCAGCTACATCCCCTCCTCTACTACCAGCCACGCCCCCTCTTCTACTACCCGCCACGCCCCCTCCTCTACTACCCGCCACGCCCCCTCCTCTACTCCCCGCCACGCCCCCTCCTCTACTACCCGCCACGCCCCCTCCTCTACTACCCGCCACGCCCCCTCCTCTACTACCCGCCACGCCCCTCTCCACTACCCGCCACGCCCCCTCCTCCACTACCCGCCACGCCCCCTCCTCCACTACCCGCCACGCCCCCTCCTCCACTACCCGCCACGCCCCCTCCTCCACTACCCGCCACGCCCCCTCCTCCACTACCCGCCACGCCCCCTCCTCCACTACCCGCCACGCCCCCTCCTCCACTACCCGCCACGCCCCCTCCTCCACTACCCGCCACGCCCCCTCCTCCACTACCCGCCACGCCCCCTCCTCCACTACCCGCCACGCCCCCTCCTCCACTACCCGCCACGCCCCCTCCTCCACTACCCGCCACGCCCCCTCCTCCACTACCCGCCACGCCCCTCCTCCACTACCCGCCACGCCCCCCTGCCACGCCCCCCTCCACTACCCGCCACCCCTCCTCCACTACCCGCCACGCCCCCTCCTCCACTACCCGCCACGCCCCCTCCTCCACTACCCGCCACGCCCCCCCTCCACTACCCGCCACGCCCCTCCTCCACTACCCGCCACGCCCCCTCCTCCACTACCCGCCACGCCCCCTCCTCCACTACCCGCCACGCCCCCCTCCTCCACTACCCGCCACGCCCCCTCCTCCACTACCCGCCACGCCCCCTCCTCCACTACCCGCCACGCCCCTCCTCCACTACCCGCCACGCCCCCTCCTCCACTACCCGCCACGCCCCCTCCTCCACTACCCGCCACGCCCCCTCCTCCACTACCTGCCACGCCCCTCCTCCACTACCCGCCACGCCCCCTCCTCCACTACCCGCCACGCCCCTCCTCCACTACCCGCCACGCCCCCTCCTCCACTACCCGCCACGCCCCCTCCTCCACTACCCGCCACGCCCCCTCCTCCACTACCCGCCACGCCCCCTCCTCCACTACCCGCCACGCCCCCTCCTCCACTACCCGCCACGCCCCCTCCTCCACTACCCGCCACGCCCCCTCCTCCACTACCCGCCACGCCCCCTCCTCCACTACCCGCCACGCCCCCTCCTCCACTACCCGCCACGCCCCCTCCTCCACTACCCGCCACGCCCCCTCCACTACCCAGCCACGCCCCTCTCCACTACCCGCCACGCCCCCTCCTCCACTACCCGCCACGCCCCCTCCTCCACTACCCGCCACGCGCCCTCTCCACTACCCGCCACGCCCCCTCCTCACTACCCGCCACGCCCCCTCCTCCACTACCCGCCACGCCCCCTCCTCCACTACCCGCCACGCCCCCTCCTCCACTACCCGCCACGCCCCTCCTCCACTACCCGCCACGCCCCCTCCTCCACTACCCGCCACGCCCCTCCTCTACTACCAGCCACGCCCCCTCCACAACCCGCCACGCCCCTCCTCCACTACCCGCCACGCCCCCTCCTCCACTACCCGCCACGCCCCCTCCTCCACTACCCGCCACGCCCCCTCCTCCACTACCCGCCACGCCCCTCCTCCACTACCCGCCACGCCCCCTCCTCCACTACCCGCCACGCCCCCTCCTCCACTACCCGCCACGCCCCCTCCTCCACTACCGCCACGCCCCTCCTCCACTACCCGCCACGCCCCCTCCTCACTACCCGCCACGCCCCTCCTCCACTACCCGCCACGCCCCCTCCTCCACTACCCGCCACGCCCCTCCTCCACTACCCGCCACGCCCCTCCTCCACTACCCGCCACGCCCCTCCTCCACTACCGCCACGCCCCTCCTCCACTACCCGCCACGCCCCTCCTCCACTACCCGCCACGCCCCTCCTCCACTACCCGCCACGCCCCTCCTCCACTACCCGCCACGCCCCTCCTCCACTACCCGCCACGCCCCTCCTCAACTACCCGCCACGCCACTCCTCCACTACCGCCACGCCCCTCCTCCACTACCCGCCACGCCCCTCCTCCACTACCGCCACGCCCCTCCTCCACTACCGCCACGCCCCCTCTCACTACCGCCACGCCCCTCCACTACCGCCACGCCCCTCCTCCACTACCCGCCACGCCCCTCCTCCACTACCGCCACGCCCCCTCCTCCACTACCGCCACGCCCCTCCACCACTACCCGCCACGCCCCTCCTCCACTACCCGCCACGCCCCCTCCTCCACTACCCGCCACGCCCCTCCTCCACTACCCGCCACGCCCCTCCTCCACTACCAGCCACGCCCCTCCTCCACTACCCGCCACGCCCCCACCTCCACTACCAGCCACCCCCCTCCTCCACAACCTGCCACGCCCCCTCCTCCACTACCGCCACGCCCCTCCTCCACTACCAGCCACGCCCCTCCTCCGCTACCCGCCACGCCCCCTCCTCCACTACCCGCCACGCCCCCTCCTCCACTACCCGCCACGCCCCTCCTCACTACCCGCCACGCCCCTCCTCTACTACCAGCCACGCCCCTCCTCCACTACCCGCCACGCCCCTCCTCTACTACCCGCCACGCCCCCTCCTCCACTACCCGCCACGCCCCTCCTCTACTACCCGCCACGCCCCTCCTCTACTACCCGCCACGCCCCCTCCTCCACTACCCGCCACGCCCCTCCTCTACTACCCGCCACGCCCCTCCTCTACTACCCGCCACGCCCCTCCTCTACTACCCGCCACGCCCCTCCTCTACTACCCGCCACGCCCCTCCTCTACTACCAGCCACGCCCCTCCTCTACTACCAGCCACGCCCCCTCCTCTACTACCAGCCACGCCCCCTCCTCCACCACACCACCACACCCCCTCCTCCACTACACCACCACACCACTATATACCACCAGCACGCTACCCGAGGAAATAAGGGGGGTGGGGGGGGCGAGGGAACAGAGATAATACATGATGACCCCCACCATTAGTACCATAACGAAGGGGTGATGGATGTGGTGCCTGCTGTAGATGGTAACACTGCTTCTACGTCCCATAACTCCTCTCTCTCTCTCTCTCTCTCTCTCTCTCTCTCTCTCTCTCTCTCTCTCTCTCTCTCTCTCTCGGTCATTTTATCCCCCCTCCCTCCCATTATAGCCTCTTGACACTTCCTCCTGCCGATTAAGATGTAACCAAGATGCCGCCGCCTGCCTCCTCCTTCATACACACACTCATTATCTGATGATTGTTGGTGGAGTTAAGGTCTTTCCTCAGCACCTGTAGTCTCTCTCTCTCTCGCTTTCCTAATTATCCATAGCTTTCCCTCCCCCTTTCTTCTTCCTCCCTTCCTTCTCTTTCTCTCCCACCCCTCTCCGTCTTTCCTTCCCTCCTTCTTCTCCTTCTTTCCTCCATACCCTTTCCCCTCCGTCCCCCTTCCTTCCCCTCACCCTCCTCCCTTTCCCAACAACAGGTCGCTAATAATTAAGGTAAAGTTACCCAACATCCCTTAATTGGATAAATTCTCTCACGAAGTTTGTTGTTAACTGATTCTTGAACAGGTGAACAACACTCTACTAATCTACCTGTTAGTTAAGTTCCCCTTGATGACGATGACCTGACCCCTTAATGACGATGACCTGACCGTTTGATGACGATGACCTGACCCCTTGATGACGATGACCTAACTTATGACTACGATGACCTAACTTTTGGTTACGATGACCTGACCCTTGATTACGCAGACCTGACCCTTGATTACGTTAACCTGACCCTTGATTACACTGACCTGACCCTTGATTACCCCGACCTGACCGTTGATTACGCTGACCTGACCCTTGATTACGCTGACCTGACCCTTGATTACGCCGACCTGACCGTTGATTATGCTGACCTGACCCTTGATTACGATGACCTGACGCTTGATTACGCTGACCTGATCCTTGATTACATTGACCTGATGCTTGATTATGCTGACCTGACCCTTGATTACATTGACCTGACGCTTGATTACACTGACCTGACGCTTGATTACGCTGACCTGACCCTTGATTACACTGACCTGACGCTTGATTACGCTGACCTGACGCTTGATTACGATGACCTGACCCTTGATTACGTTGACCTTACTCTATAGTACGATGACACTTATCGAATTTTTACCTTAATTTACATGTTTTGTCAGTGACCTTTGTAAATTGGTTTAAGGATAATGTTATTTAGGTCCAAAGTTATACTCAATCTTAATGGACTTTGACCCGGTTATGAAAAATGTTAATTGTTAGCAAGAAGAAAGATCAAGAAAATGAGGAAGAAAGATAAAGAAAACAAGAAAAAAATAAGAAAGGGAAGAAAAACCGTAGAACAAAAAAATATGAAGAAGAAAAATATGAAAAAGATACGAACAAGAGAAGTAACAATAACACACCATTACTGTTATAATATTTACAGTGATACAGTATAACAGCACTACACCATTACAGCATTATAGTGATAACATTTACAGCAATATTCAGCACTATACCATTTACAGTACTAGAGATTTATAGCACTACAGTTATCATTTACAACACTGAACAATATTGTGAGGTGCTTTACCTGACACGACGCAATAACCTAGCATGACGGAACCTTTTTAATTTAGTCACCACACACACACACACACAGACAGACACAGACAGACAGACAGACACACACCAACCCATTAAAGAAAAGCATCTTTACTCTGGTTCAAATATCAACTAATAGTCATAACTAACTGCCGCTATTCATGGATCAAATAAACTGCCAATTAATGGTTGGTATAAACGACCAATTCCCACCAGCTGGCGTGTATAGGTGATTATTTTGTGGCAATTTATGAAACCACAAAATTATTGAGGTGTACATAGGGTGTTCTAATAATATTTCTTGTGAATTTTCTATTTGTTACCGTTTTTCGTTGGTCTTCTAAGCGATTTTATTTTAGTGGAACGTTTTTGGGGGGCGAGCTTGATGTTTTTTTTTTTTTATATAGTATTTAAGTTCTGGATCATCTGTCATTAATATGAATTTGTTTTAATCGTTTTCAGAATTTATCGTTGTTTTATTGGTGTTTTCCATAATTTATTTAACAAGTCATGAATTTAAGGTGAATAAACTTGGAAGGAGAGAGAGAGAGAGAGAGAGAGAGAGAGAGAGAGAGAGAGAGAGACCTGCCGCAACAGCCCCCAACCATCACTAACATCGATCACTCTTCGAAAAAAATAAATAAAAAAACACAAGAAAGACCAATACGGAAATACAACCCATAAATTCTTCAATAATTTTCAATAAAAATACCAATAGACAATTTATACAATAAGAATAATAAAAAAATATATATCCCACATCCCGAAAAAATAAATAAATAAATAATAAAGAACCAACTGGCAACCTTCTCCCGCCCACCGGTAGTGTTGCCATAAAATGTTCCGGAGGTTTCAGTAAGTCGAGCCGCGGGGAAAATTATATAGGCAGTGTTGGACGGCCATGGTGTGTGCACCGACCCGGACAACGAGACCAAATATTTATTAACACGAGGGAAATGGTGCAGAACAACAATGTGGGCGAAGTAATGAGATGTTGCCACTTACTGCCTAACGCAACGAATATTATGGGGAAGGGGGTCTTACTTACGACGAGGTTTTGTTACATGTTCCTTGGCTGTATTATACAAATATAACAATTTATACATTCAATTCAGATAAGGTTACTGTAGGGTTAGAGTAATTGTATCAGATATCTTGTGTAAATGAATCCGTTCTTCTGTTGAATAAATAACACTCCCACCAGAACAAAGACTACAGGACGCTCCCTTCCTTAAATCATCTCTTAAAAAACATCTATTGTCTAAGCATTAATATTTTTGTAGCACTTGCACCACCCCACCTTACCCCACCCTACCCTACCCCACCCTACCCTACCCCACCCTACCCCACCCTACCCCACCCTACCCCTACCCCACCCCACCCCACCCACCCTACCCCACCCACCCCACCCCACCCCACCCCACCCCACCCCACCCCACCCCACACCCACCCCACCCCACCCCACACACCCACCCCACCCCACCCCACCCCACCCTACCCCACCCCACCCCACCAAGGACTCCTTCAAAGACTCCCACCAGATAACGACAGCAACCATACATGATTCCCAAAAAGTTACCAAATCTCAAAAGGTCCATTACCACCCCCGGTCTACAGGGCCAGGCAATAGACAACCTCCCTAGACCAACATCCGCCAGTAGGGTCGGCGGAATATGAAATAAGGCCCTTAAAACACCCATATATGGGACAGGGTAGGATGTCTAGTGCCTGTACCGACAGACAATAACTAACCCATAACACAACCCTAACACACTATTAGCTTAGCTAAGCGGTCAGCCCGCCCTCTCTTACCGCCTCCTAAATTTCTTCATTTTCCTAACTATAACTTCCTCCCCCCACCTCTAATCTTCTTTCACCCCTCCTTTCTCTACAAAAAAAAAACCCACCCTACCCTACCCTACCCTACCCTACCCTACCCTACCCCACCCTACCCCACCCTACCCTACCCTACCCTACCCTACCCTACCCTACCCTACCCTACCGTTGTGGGTCAATGACCTGTGCCGGGTGGGCTTTCCCCGTAAAAAGAGAAATAAAAGGCTTGACCGTGTGTGTCTCCCCTTAACACAACCCATGTTTATTGCTTCCCTCATCAGATTACTGTATAATTATCAACTACTGTAAAATATGTATAACTTATAACATAAATGTAAAAAAATAAATAAGTTAATAAAAAATGTTAATCGTGGAAACATTGTGTTCTGTATTTACTACCACCATGTTACATCCACCATTCCAGATGATACTAAATGTTTTATAATACTTCCTTGAGATAAATGTACGGTATACTGTATATGAGATGGCACTAAGAGAGCTCAGGCTCTCACTTGGCTCAGCCATGTTAATATTTGTCTTATTATTTACTCTGTATCTGTATTTTTCTTCCTCAATAAACTGTTTCAATATCAGAGTACAAGATGGATCACTGGATCATAAACAAGGCATTAAATTGTGTGTGTGTGTGTGTGTGTGTACATTATGACAATAAACATGTATAATTCAACATATGTTTACTGAAGGTATTAATATAAAGATATTTCGTTGTTTACAGAGCCGAGTTAATATAACAAAGTGATGGTTGGCATGACACACAGTATAGCAAGTATACTGTTAGACTGGACGAGACGAGAATTAACACAGAATATGGTAAGTGATGATTCCTCTTAGATATCTTTCAGTGATATTGTCGACCACAGACCGGTTCCCGTAGTGAAGTATATTATAGCAAATTTAAGCCTAGTCTACCATTTTAGTGTATCAAATATACTTAATAGCTCTACCTTCTTGCACAAGAAGTATAGCCGCTGTAATCCTAATATTATCGAATCATATAAAATCATATAGCAAGTAAGCCAACCACACATTATAACAAGATATAGCGTTATAAAGACTCGCCTCGCCACGAAGTATATAGTAAATGTAGCAACCTGGGAAGAATTCTGGTCACACTGGTTTCCTTGGTCATGACAAGACGCTGGAGTGAGGGAGGACCGCGGGGAGGGTGGCCAGCGAAAGAACTTCCTGACATTATTGTTAGAATTCCCTTCAGACTTTCCGACCGCTGCGTTCTTTGTGCTGTCATCGCTGACTGTCAAACTTCTGGGTAACACAAGCGCCCAAATGCTCACAAACGCACACAAATACGTACACACACACACACACACAATGTAATCTCACTTGATATTAACAGCTATCAAACAGGAAGGTATTACCACCTGGGAAGATATTGGAAGCATAATGTGTTGTCTAATGGTAGACCCTGCTGCCATGTGGCATCACGAAAATTGTGACCAAGTCCCAGGTTGCTGATCTGACTTTCTGCCTCATTTACACACAATTGCAGGGTCTCAATTGTTTCTCTTACTTTGACAACACAACATACATATATTGTTTCTCACTATTGACGTTTTATTTTTTTATCTGTATTTTTTATGATGCCTCTTGTTTCTTTTGTTGTTTTTTTGTCTCCCGATGTGGGTCGGTGACTTATGCCCGGGTGAGTTAATCCCTATATATATAATTCTGCTTTTAGGACTTAAGAACGTTACCTCGTCATAGTACTATCTGTTTACCGTCTGACTTTTATCCCGAGATGGTGTGACACTTCCATTATGTTGTTCAACCTCCTGATAGCCTGGTAGTGGCACCACACACCACCAGAGGGATGACTAGTAGTAACTCCACACACCACCAGAGGAATGACTAGTAGTAACTCCACACACCACCAGAGGGATGACTAGTAGTAACGCCACACACCACCAGAGGGATGACTAATAGTAACATCACACACCACCAGAGGGATGACTAGTAGTAATGCCGCACACCGTCAGAGGGATAACTAGTAGTAATGCCACACACCACCAGAGGGATGACTAGTAGTAATGCCATACACCACCAGAGGGACAGCTAATAGTAATGCCACACACCACCAGAGAGATAACTAATAGTAATGCCACACACCACCAGAGGGACAACTAGTAGTAATGCCACACACCACCAGAGGGACAACTAGTAGTAATGCCACACACCACCAGAGAGACAACTCAACCCCACCAAAAACACAACAATACATCATATACAATATATAAGATCTCATAAATACAAAACCCCGAAGCTTTTTTTCTATTAACATGTAAAAAAATATATATAAGAAAAACTTGTAAAATATCATCATGGCAGAAGAGATTGATGTTAACACAGGGATCGTAAATTAGTTCCTTGCAGGTCTGGGATACACAACTTAGTGAAATATTTACCAGGTAATGGTACTGGGAGATATATATATGCCATTGGTCGAGTTTAATGACTGGATAATACGAGATATATGATAAACGAGGCCTTCTTCTGCTCCTTCTGCCTTACTGGGTACAGAGGGAAGTGCTCCTATGGGAGATGGCGATGGAGGAGGGATAGATAAGGTTTGTTATTGTTATTATTGTTTATGTTGGTGTAAGTTTACTATTATTATTATTATTATTATTATTGTTATTGTTATTGTTATTAATCATTTATTATTATTATTATTTATTAGTATTAGTATTCATTATTATTCATTTATTATTATTAATATTTTTATTATTATACAATCCATAGATGCCACAAAGTATTCAGTCACTGCCCCACCGTGTGTAGGGCAGTGTCAGGTCCAAAGGGCACCCACACAGCCCTGAACCCTCCCACGCCCCAGTCCCCTCTCCCAGGTAAAACCTATCGTCACACCTGTAATTTATTGCAACAAAGCGAGGAAAGAAATCATTAGAGTAAGTCTGTTATGATCTCAGTTGTGACATTTATCGCTTACGGCAGTGTCTCTAGTAATGACCTCTCTCTCTCTCTCTCTCTCTCTCTCTCTCTCTCTCTCTCTCTCTCTCTCTCTCTCTCTCTCCCAAACACCCTTCCTTTGCTTTTTATATCTTTCCCTCCACCTTCCCCTCCTCTCCACCCTCACCCTTCCTACCTACCCTCACCCTTCCTCTCCACCCTCACCCTTCCTCTCCTCCCTCACCCTTCCTACCTACCCTCACCCTTCCTCTCCACCCTCACCCTTCCTCTCCTCCCTCACCCTTCCTCTCCTCCCTCACCCTTCCTCTCCTCCCTCACCCTTCCTCCCCTTCTTCACCCTTCCTCCTCTCCCTCACCCTTCCTCCCCTCCCTCACCCTTCCTCTCCTCCCTCATCCTTCCTCCCCTCCCTCACCCTTCCTCTCCTCCCTCACCCTTCCCCTCCTCCCTCACCCTTCCCCTCCTCCCTCACCCTTCCTCTCCTCCCTCACCCTTCCTCCCCTTCTTCACCCTTCCTCCCCTTCTTCACCCTTCCTCCTCTCCCTCACCCTTCCTCCCCTTCTTCACCCTTCCTCCTCTCCCTCACCCTTCCTCCCCTTCTTCACCCTTCCTCCCCTTCTTCACCCTTCCTCTCCTCCCTCACCCTTCCTCTCCTCCCTCACCCTTCCTCCCCTGCCTCACCCTTCCTCCCCTTCTTCACCCTTCCTCCTCTCCCTCACCCTTCCTCCCCTCCCTCACCCTTCCTCCCCTCCCTCACCCTTCCTCCCCTCCCTCACCCTTCTTCTCCCTCCCTCACCCTTCCTCTCCACCCTCACCCTTCCTCTCCTCCCTCACCCTTCCTCTCCTCCCTCACCCTTCCTCTCCTCCCTCACCCTTCCTCTCCTCCCTCACCCTTCCTCCCCTCCCTCACCCTTCCTCTCCTCCCTCACCCTTCCTCCCCTCCCTCACCCTTCCTCCTCCTCTCCCTCACCCTTCCTCTCCACCCTCACCCTTCCTCTCCTCCCTCACCCTTCCTCCCCTCCCTCACCCTTCCTCTCCTCCCTCACCCTTCCTCCCTTCCCTCACCCTTCCTCCCCTCCCTCACCCTTCCTCTCCACCCTCACCCTTCCTCCCCTCCCTCACCCTTCCTCTCCTCCCTCACCCTTCCTCTCCACCCTCACCCTTCCTCCTCCTCTCCCTCACCCTTCCTCTCCACCCTCACCCTTCCTCCCCTCCCTCACCCTTCCTCCCCTCCCTCACCCTTCCTCTCCTCCCTCACCCTTCCTCTCCACCCTCACCCTTCCTCCTCCTCTCCCTCACCCTTCCTCTCCACCCTCACCCTTCCTCCTCCTCTCCCTCACCCTTCCTCTCCACCCTCACCCTTCTTCTCCACCCTCACCCTTCCTCCTCCTCTCCCTCACCCTTCCTCTCCACCCTCACCCTTCCTCCCCTCCCTCACCCTTCCTCCCCTCCCTCACCCTTCCTCCCCTCCCTCACCCTTCCTCTCCTCCCTCACCCTTCCTCTCCACCCTCACCCTTCCTCCCTCCCTCACCCTTCCTCTCCTCCCTCACCCTTCCTCTCCACCCTCACCCTTCCTCCTCCCCTCCCTCACCCTTCCTCCCCTCCCTCACCCTTCCTCCCCTCCCTCACCCTTCCTCTCCACCCTCACCCTTCTTCTCCACCCTCACCCTTCTTCTCCACCCTCACCCTTCCTCTCCTCCCTCACCCTTCTTCTCCACCCTCACCCTTCCTCCTCCTCTCCCTCACCCTTCCTCCCCACCCTCATCCTTCCTCTCCTCCCTCACCCTTCCTCCCCCTCCCCTCACCCGTCCTCCCCTCCCTCACCCTTCCTCTCCACCCTCACCCTTCTTCTCCACCCTCACCCTTCTTCTCCACCCTCACCCTTCTTCTCCACCCTCACCCTTCCTCCTCCTCTCCCTCACCCTTCCTCCCCACCCTCATCCTTCCTCTCCTCCCTCACCCTTCCTCCCCTCCCTCACCCTTCCTCCCCTCCCTCACCCTTCCTCCCCTCCCTCACCCTTCCTCTCCTCCCTCACCCTTCCTCTCCACCCTCACCCTTCTTCTCCACCCTCACCCTTCCTCCCCTCCCTCACCGTTCCTCCCCTCCCTCACCCTTCCTCCCTCCCTCACCCTTCCTCTCCTCCCTCACCCTTCCTCCCCTCCCTCACCCTTCCTCCCCTCCCTCACCCTTCCTCTCCTCCCTCACCCCTTCCTCTCCTCCCTCACCCTTCCTCTCCTCCCTCACCCTTCCTCCCTTCCCTCACCCTTCCTCTCCACCCTCACCCTTCCTCTCCACCCTCACCCTTCCTCTCCACCCTCACCCTTCCTCTCCTCCCTCACCCTTCCTCCCCTCCCTCACCCTTCCTACCCTCCCTCACCCTTCCTCTCCTCCCTCACCCTTCCTCTCCTCCCTCACCCTTCCTCCCCTCCCTCACCCTTCCTCCCCTCCCTCACCCTTCCTCTCCTCCCTCACCCTTCCTCTCCACCCTCACCCTTCTTCTCCACCCTCACCCTTCCTCCCCTCCCTCACCCTTCCTCCCCTCCCTCACCCTTCCTCTCCTCCCTCACCCTTCCTCTCCTCCCTCACCCTTCCTCTCCACCCTCACCCTTCCACCCTTCCCTCACCCTTCCTCCCCTCCCTCACCCTTCCTCTCCACCCTCACCCTTCCTCTCCACCCTCACCCTTCCTCTCCACCCTCACCCTTCCTCCCCTCCCTCACCCTTCCTCTCCACCCTCACCCTTCCTCTCCTCCCTCACCCTTCCTCTCCACCCTCACCCTTCCTCTCCTCCCTCACCCTTCCTCTCCTCCCTCACCCTTCCTCCTCCTCTCCCTCACCCTTCCTCTCCCTCCCTCACCCTTCCTCCTCCTCTCCCTCACCCTTCCTCTCCTCCCTCACCCTTCCTCCCCTCCCTCACCCTTCCTCCCCTCCCTCACCCTTCCTCCTCCTCTCCCTCACCCTTCCTCCCTTCCCTCACCCTTCCTCCCTTCCCGCACCCTTCCTCCCCACCCTCACCCTTCCTCCTCCTCTCCCTCACCCTTCCTCTCCACCCTCACCCTTCCTCCCCTCCCTCACCCTTCCTCTCCTCCCTCACCCTTCCTCCTCCTCTCCCTCACCCTTCCTCTCCACCCTCACCCTTCCTCCCCTCCCTCATCCTTCCTCTCCTCCCTCACCCTTCCTCTCCACCCTCACCCTTCCTCCTCCTCTCCCTCACCCTTCCTCTCCTCCCTCACCCTTCCTCTCCACCCTCACCCTTCCTCCTCCTCTCCCTCACCCTTCCTCTCCTCCCTCACCCTTCCTCTCCACCCTCACCCTTCCTCTCCTCCCTCACCCTTCCTCTCCTCCCTCACCCTTCCTCCCTTCCCTCACCCTTCCTCCCCACCCTCACCCTTCCTCCCTCCCTCACCCTTCCTCTCCTCCCTCATCCTTCCTCTCCTCCCTCACCCTTCCTCTCCTCCCTCACCCTTCCTCTCCTCCCTCATCCTTCCTCTCCTCCCTCACCCTTCCTCCCCTCCCTCACCCTTCCTCCCCTCCCTCACCCTTCCTCCCCTCCCTCACCCTTCCTCTCCTCCCTCACCCTTCCTCCCCTCCCTCACCCTTCCTCTCCACCCTCACCCTTCCTCTCCTCCCTCACCCTTCCTCCCCTCCCTCACCCTTCCTCTCCTCCCTCACCCTTCCTCTCCACCCTCACCCTTCCTACTCCTCTCCCTCACCCTTCCTCTCCACCCTCACCCTTCCTCCTCCTCTCCCTCACCCTTCCTCTCCACCCTCACCCTTCCTCTCCTCCCTCACCCTTCCTCTCCTCCCTCATCCTTCCTCTCCTCCCTCACCCTTCCTCCCTTCCCTCACCCTTCCTCCCCTCCCTCACCCTTCCTCTCCTCCCTCACCCTTCCTCTCCTCCCTCACCCTTCCTCTCCACCCTCACCCTTCCTCCTCCTCTCCCTCACCCTTCCTCCCCTCCCTCACCCTTCCTCTCCACCCTCACCCTTCTTCTCCACCCTCACCCTTCTTCTCCACCCTCACCCTTCCTCTCCTCCCTCACCCTTCTTCTCCACCCTCACCCTTCCTCCTCCTCTCCCTCACCCTTCCTCCCCACCCTCATCCTTCCTCCCCTCCCTCACCCTTCCTCTCCTCCCTCACCCTTCCTCCCCTCCCTCACCCTTCCTCCCCACCCTCACCCTTCCTCTCCTCCCTCACCCTTCTTCTCCACCCTCACCCTTCCTCTCCTCTCCCTCACCCTTCCTCCCCACCCTCACCCTTCCTCCCCTCCCTCACCCTTCCTCCCCTCCCTCACCCTTCCTCCCCTCCCTCACCCTTCCTCTCCACCCTCACCCTTCCTCTCCACCTCACCCTTCCTCCTCACCCTCACCCTTCCTCTCCACCCTCACCCTTCTTCTCCACCCTCACCCTTCCTCCTCCTCTCCCTCACCCTTTATAGACTCCCTCATCCTTGCTCTCCTCCCTCACCCTTCCTCCCCTCCCTCACCCTTCCTCCCCTCCCTCACCCTTCCTCCCCTCCCTCACCCTTCCTCTCCTCCCTCACCCTTCCTCTCCACCCTCACCCTTCCTCTCCACCCTCACCCTTCCTCCCCTCCCTCACCCTTCCTCCCCTCCCTCACCCTTCCTCCCCTTCCTCACCCTTCCTCTCCTCCCTCACCCTTCCTCCCACCCTCCTCTCCCTCACCCTTCCTCCTCTCCCTCACCCTTCCTCCCCTCCCTCACCCTTCCTCTCCTCCCTCACCCTTCCTCTCCTCCCTCACCCTTCCTCTCCTCCCTCACCCTTCCTCTCCTCCCTCACCCTTCCTCCCTTCCCTCACCCTTCCTCCCCTCCCTCACCCTTCCTCTCCACCCTCACCCTTCCTCTCCACCTTCACCCTTCCTCTCCTCCCTCACCCTTCCTCCCCTCCCTCACCCTTCCTCTCCTCCCTCACCCTTCCTCTCCTCCCTCACCCTTCCTCTCCTCCCTCACCCTTCCTCCCCTCCCTCACCCTTCCTCCCCTCCCTCACCCTTCCTCTCCTCCCTCACCCTTCCTCTCCACCCTCACCCTTCCTCCCCTCCCTCACCCTTCCTCCCTCCCTCACCCTTCCTCTCCTCCCTCACCCTTCCTCTCCTCCCTCACCCTTCCTCTCCACCCTCACCCTTCCTCCCTTCCCTCACCCTTCCTCCCCTCCCTCACCCTTCCTCTCCACCCTCACCCTTCCTCTCCACCCTCACCCTTCCTCTCCACCCTCACCCTTCCTCCCCTCCCTCACCCTTCTTCTCCACCCTCACCCTTCCTCTCCTCCCTCACCCTTCCTCTCCACCCTCACCCTTCCTCTCCTCCCTCACCCTTCCTCCCCTCCCTCACCCTTCCTCCTCCTCTCCCTCACCCTTCCTCCCCTCCCTCACCCTTCCTCCTCCTCTCCCTCGCCCTTCCTCTCCTCCCTCACCCTTCCTCCCCTCCCTCACCCTTCCTCCCCTCCCTCACCCTTCCTCCTCCTCTCCCTCACCCTTCCTCTCCTCCCTCACCCTACCCTCTCTACCCTCACCCTTCCTCCCCTCCCTCACCCTTCCTCCCTCCCTCACCCTTCCTCCCCTCCCTCACCCTTCCTCTCCTCCCTCACCCTTCCTCCCCACCCTCACCCTTCCTCCCCTCCCTCACCCTTCCTCCCCTCCCTCACCCTTCCTCCCCACCCTCACCCTTCCTCCCTTCCCTCACCCTTCCTCCCCACCCTCACCCTTCCTCCCTTCCCTCACCCTTCCTCCCCTCCCTCACCCTTCCTCCCCACCCTCACCCTTCCTCTCCTCCCTCACCCTTCCTCTCCTCCCTCACCCTTCCTCTCCTCCCTCACCCTTCCTCCCCTCCCTCACCCTTCCTCTCCACCCTCACCCTTCCTCCCCTCCCTCACCCTTCCTCTTCATACCACACAACCTCCCTCTCGTCCCCTCTCTTTCCCTCTCCACGTCACTCATCCAATTTTCCTCATCTTTGGTGTTCAAACTTCATCAACGTGACGCCACACCAACACCACACTCCACCACAGCCATTCCACCACACTCCACCACACACCACAGCCATTCCACCACACACCACAGCCATTCCACCACGCTCCATAGCCATTCCACCACAATCCACCACACTCCGTAGACATTCCACCACACTCCTCCACATTCCACCACACTCCACCACACTTCATCACACTCCACCACACTCCACCACACACCACAGCCATTCCACCACCCTCCATAGCCATTCCACCACACTCCACCACACTCCTCGACATTCCACCACACTCCACCACACTTCATCACACTCCACCATAATCCACCACACTTCATCACACTCCACCACACTTCATCACACTCCACCACACTTCATCACACTCCACCACACTTCACACTCCACCACACTTCATCACACTCCACCACACTCCACCACACTTCATCACACTTCATCACACTCCACCACATTCCACCACACACCACATCTATTTCACCACACTCCATCAAACTCCACCACACTCCATCACACTTCATCACACTCCACTACACTCCATCACACTCCATCTCACACCACATCCATTCCACCACACTCCATCACACTCCACCACACTCCATCACACATCACCACACTCCATCACACACCACAACTATTTCACCACACTCCACCACACTCCACCACATTCCATCACACTCCATCACACACCACATCCATTCCACCATTCCATCACACTCCATCACACCACAGCCATTCCACCACACTCCACCACACTTCATCACACTCCACCACACTCCATCACACACCACAACTATTTCACCACACTCCATCAAACTCCACCACACTCCATCACATACCACATCCATTCCATCACACTCCACCACACTCCATCACACTCCATCACACTCCATAGCCATTCCACCACACTCCATCACACTCCACAGCTATTTCACCACACTCCACCACACTTCATCACACACCATAGCTATTTCACCACATTCCATCACACTCCATTACACTCCACCACACACCACATCCATTCCACCACACTCCATCACACTCCACCACACTCCATCACACTCTATCACACTCCACCACACTTCATCACTCTCCACCACACTCCATCACACTCCATCACACTCCAACACACTTCATCACTCTCCACCACACTTCATCACACTCCATCACACTCCACCACACTTCATCACACTCCACCACACTCCATCACACTCCACCACACTTCATCACTCTCCACCACACTTCATCACACTCCACCACACTCCACCACACTCCATCACACTCCACCACACTCCACCACAACCATTCCACCACACTCCACCACACTCCATCACACTCCACCACACTCCATCACACTTCATCACACTTCATCAGACTCCACCACACTCCATCACACTCCACCACACTCCACCACACTCCATCACACTTCATCACATTCCACCACACTCCACCACACTTCATCACATTTCATCACACTCCACCACACTCCATCACACTTCATCACACTCCACCATACTTCATCACACTCCATCACACTCCACCATACTTCATCACACTTCATCACACTCCACCACACTCCATCACACTCCACCACACTCCATCACACTCCACCACACTCCACCACACTCCATCACACTTCATCACACTCCACCACACTCCACCACACTTCATCACACTTCATCACACTCCACCACACTCCATCACACCCCACCACACTCCATCACACCCCACCACACTTCATCACACATCATCACACTCCATCACACATCATCACACTCCACCACACATCATCACACTCCACCACACTTCATCACACTTCATCACACTCCACCACACTCCATCACACCCCACCACACTTCATCACACATCATCACACTCCATCACACATCATCACACTCCAACACACTTCATCACTCTCCACCACACTTCATCACACTCCATCACACTCCACCACACTTCATCACACTCCACCACACTCCATCACACTCCACCACACTTCATCACTCTCCACCACACTTCATCACACTCCACCACACTCCACCACACTCCACCACAACCATTCCACCACACTCCACCACACTCCATCACACTTCATCAGACTCCATCACACTCCACCACACTCCACCACACTCCATCACACTTCATCACATTCCACCACACTCCACCACACTTCATCACATTTCATCACACTCCACCACACTCCATCACACTTCATCACACTCCACCATACTTCATCACACTCCATCACACTCCACCATACTTCATCACACTTCATCACACTCCACCACACTCCATCACACTCCACCACACTCCATCACACTCCACCACACTCCATCACACTCTACCACACTCCACCACACTCCACCACACTTCATCACATTCCACCACACTCCATCACACTTCATCACACTTCATCACACTCCACCACACTCCATCACACTTCATCACACTCCACCATACTTCATCACACTCCATCACACTCCACCACACTCCATCACACTCCACCACACTCCATCACACTCCACCACACTCCATCACACTCCACCACACTCCACCACACTCCATCACACTTCATCACACTCCACCACACTCCACCACACTTCATCACACTTCACCACACTCCATCACACCCCACCACACTCCATCACACCCCACCACACTTCATCACACATCATCACACTCCATCACACATCATCACACTCCACCACACATCATCACACTTCATCACACTCCACCACACTCCATCACACCCCACCACACTTCATCACACATCATCACACTCCATCACACATCATCACACTCCACCACACATCATCACACTCCACCACACTCCACCACACTCCATCACACTCCACCACACTCCATCACACTCCACCACTCTCCATCACACAGCACCACATGTCATCACACTTTAACACACCACCATACTCCAACACACACACACACTTACACGAACACACACACACACTTACATAAACACACTTACACTTACACACACACTTACACTTACACACACACTTACACTCCCCCTCTTCCCTCTCTTCATTCAATTACAACCATTTTTACTCCATCGTAACTTGTTCATTCAGCAGTTGCTTGTTCCGCCATTAAGAGAGGACGTCATAAACGGACATAAAGACCCATCAGTATCTAAACAGTATCTATATCTACTATATTTATCTAGTTGTGTGTCTACTTTATTTATCAATGACGATATCTGTATTTATCTAGTAATATCTGTATCTACTCATTATTTATATCTACTTCAAATTTATATGTCCATTACTGTGTCTAACTACCCATTACTATCTATATATGCCCATTAGTATCTATCCATCATTACCTTAATTTGTATCTCTCTCTCTCTCTCTCTCTCTCTCTCTCTCTCTCTCTCTCTCTCTCTCTCTCGATCAATAACTATATACATTCCTGTTTATTTATATATTTTTTTTTCCTTCATTCCTGTGACTTTTTTTCCCCTCCGGGTAGTAATTTATTCCCTCCTTGAACATCATTGTGTTGCCTAAGAGCAGTTGTGGTGGTGGTTGTGGTTGTAATGGTGGCATTGGTAGTGGTATTGGTAGTGGTGATGGTGGTGTTAAGGCTTCATTACCTGCCCGTCTGGTATCGTTAAGGAGGACAAGGGTAAATTAATCACTGTGGGCTGCCAGGTGTGTCTCTCCCAGTCATTACTAAGATGTCATACAATGTTACCTGGAGGCGTGGGAGGTGCTTGATTCTTGTGTATGTCTCTCTCTCTCTCTCTCTCTCTCTCTCTCTCTCTCTCTCTCATATTAATCATCAAACACTCTCTGTAAATACACTCTCCTCCCCTCTCCTCTGTACACTCCCCTTCTCTTTACATTCCGCCTCTAACTCTTTCGTTCCCCTTCTTCTCTGTATGTTTTCTCCTTCCTCTTTCATCCATATTTAGTGGACTTGTTCCCCTCCCCTCTCTACGACCCCTCAGTTACTCCTCCTCCTCTTCCTCCTTACTTCCTTCTCCTCCTTATCTTTCTTCTCTTCCTACTTCTCGTCCTTCTCCATATCCTCCTCTTCCTCTTCGTACATCTCATCATCATCATCATCTTACTTCTCTTCTTCCTTCTCCTTATCCTCCTCCTCCTTCTCCTCTCCCCCCTCCTTACATCCCTCATTCTCCACTCCGTTGGCCACCTCCCCCCTTCCTTCCCGTCTTCTCACTTCCTCCCCATTTATTCTCTTTCTCCCCATATCCTTTCTTCCTGTCTTCCTCACATGGGATGTGAGAGAAGAGGATAGAGAACGAAGAGGGAGATAAACGAGAGAGAGAGAGAGAGAGAGAGAGAGAGAGAGAGAGAGAGAGAGAGAGAGAGAAGAGAAGTTGAGTAATATTTTATTCAGAGTGTGAGGAGAGCCTCGTTGATGGCCCTCACTCACCAGCTGTTTCCTCAAACAAAAAATTCCTACTGAGACGAATCTTGCGCTAAGGTAGACAGTGATTTTTTTTTTTACTAGGAAATACTTAGTCATACAGGTGACAGGTGTGGCAATTTGTAATGTACAGGTGGAAGAATAGTATATTATAAATGATTTAAGATCGTTAGACTGACTTAAAATATCATTGGATCATTTAAAGGGACTTAGAGGTAACAGGTGAGGCAATTAATGACAGCTGTGAATGATGGTAACTTAGTTCCTACATTGTGTTGATGTTTACCTCTGTGTTCCGTACACATACATACGGTGTAGTTTTAGTTGTCTTTACCTCCTTCGATTTCCTGTCCTTCCTGACCTCACTGATAATGTTTTCTTCTTACCTAAGGTATCAACAAAAACAATGTATAAAAGTAGTATTTTCAAATATAAGTGTACAGGAGGCACTTAAAGTTGATAGCGTGAGTCATGAGTTTCATATATGAGAGTAGAATCACAAACAAGGCGTCGGTCCGGTTGTTTATATTGTACAAAGTCAACAGCTGACGTCTGACCCGGGGCGCTACACAGATCTCCTCCTCATCCTCCTCCTCCTTCTCTTCCTCCTTCTCCTCCTTTTCTTCCTCCTCCTCCTCCTCCTCCTCCTTCCCCTCCTCCTCCTTCCCCTCCTCATTCCCCTCCTCCACTTTCTCCTCCTCCTTCCCCCCCTCCTCTTTCTCCTCCTCCTTCCCCCCCCTCCTCCTACTCCTCCTTTTCTTCCTCCTGCTCCTGGTCTTCCTCTTCATCTTCCTCTTCTTCCTCTACCACCTCCTCTCAGCCACCCACGACTGAGTTCAATGGGTGACGAGAGCCAAACACAGAACAGCCGTGTAGGATTTGTCGGGATATTAACCGAGTCTGCCATCAATATTACCTCCTGTTTCGCATTTGATTCGACTGGAATTCTCCCTCCGTACGGTCATCGGTCTCCCTTTGACCGCCAGCCTGGTGATTACGTGGCATGTGGCTTCATGGTGACCTGCAGGGGGCCCCGGGCACTGTTGGAGACTCACTGCTTCGGTATTCCATCAGGTTTGGCTGGTACAGAGGAGAGGCAGAAGACCTGTAAGAACCTATTCACAAAGGGTTCGTAAGATGACAGAGTTATCGTAAGTGAAATGCAAGAGTAGACGTATCTGTTTTATTATTAAGATAAAATTCAAAATATTACATCCAAAAATAACATCAGATTTATAGTGAAACTCTAACTTATACTAAAACACTTGCTACATTTAACTCCGCCCATAAGATATAAAATTACATAACCACTTACGGCAAACATCTCGGCATTAACTCTAGTATTATTTTTCGACGTTTTTTCTTTCAAGTTAATCAGTTAAATACTTTCAGACATCTCCCATTACAAAGAGTATTCACCATACGACCCTTGGTGAATCTCTCCCACACATACGTACCATCACTTGCACTTACACCTGGTACAGTGGCTGACACTTTTTTTTAGATGTGGCAACTCTGTGATTTTTTACATCCTATTAAAACTCCAGGAATGGCCTTCAGGAACATTGCAATAGTAGCCAGACTAAGTATGCTAAACAAGTCTTCCATTGTTGCCACATCTCTCATAATACACTACCCACTGTACCATATATAAGTGAAGGCGACTGTACATTATGTAAATAGTAGGGTTCAGTTGGGTCGTTGAGAGACCTTTCCTCTGCCTGTTATTTTTATTTTTTTTTTATTTATTTTTTTTAAAGTGGCCTCCAGCCTCTTCCAATAGCCACACCTTCGCCACCATTTTATTACCTTAATATTAAATATCCTAATACATAAGTAGCTATCCTATCTGTGTTGCATTAGTTGAGCTGCAGATCTATGCCACATTCAGTGACTGTAGCCTCATAGTCAATATCTGCAGCAGTTGTCGGGATTGGGGCAGAAGCTCTCGTTCCCCTGAGGCTGAGCAAAGCCGACCGAAGGAGAGAGAAAGACAGTCGACATCTCATCCAGGCTGTAACGTAACTTCTGGGCTGCTGCTTCTGTTCGGAGATCACCTCCGCGAGTCTGGCGTAGAAACATCTTGCACTTGGTCCCATCCCACCAGAGGTTGTGAACACTAGAGGAGTGAAGCTGCCTTAATCAACGTTTTGAATTCTCTCCCCATATGCCCTTCTCTTGTCGTTCTTGTTCCTCCTATGTGCAGCATCGAGAGCTAGGTTACGGTGACATGTGGCCATGGGATCAAAAATCCTGATGTCGAAGAAAGCTTGCTGTCCCCGCGTCCAGAATCCTCGAGCTCTGACGTCCACACGGACTTCGTTAGATGTGTTTGAAGTCCTGCGTGGGAAGATCTCACCATCCAATGGAAGGAGGGTCGGTTCTACCATGACATCCCGGCAGATTTCCTTCAACATATTTGCGGTGAGGTCCCTTACCTCGTCATGCCTCATGCATATGAAGCCCCCTTCCTTGCACACCATGGCGTGATCGCCATCATAGGAAGAGCCACACACTCATTGGGAGGGCAAACCACCTACTGGCCGACTGTACCTTAGAGCAATGGCATCTGTAAATTCTTGTTTATTAAGACTGAAACCATTTGCCCTTATCGGTAACGTAGTTAACCAGTTCAAGGCGCCCACCTCCTGCACTGTAGCTACTTTTTTTTTTCAAATTTTCTGGTACCTGCAGCAACAGTTGCTGCAACTTATCATTTTGGCAGTGCTGTCGATCTGTTGTAATGGACCTACGAATCTTATTTACTTCAATGGTATCCACCTCCCCTGTTGCATTCTGGGCTATTATGTGGTCCGTGAGGGCTGCCGTGAGCTTAAGTGAATTTTGATGTTCAGTGGTAGCAACCTCCTCTGGATTGGTTAGTCCCATCCCTCCCAGTCTTGGTGGAAGTGCAAGAAGTGCCCTTTCTGCTGGGGTTAAGTCAGGGTGTTTCACTAATTTAGGAATGAAATTAACACTGATAACTTCTTCCAGAGGGTGGAGGAGGGGTTCGATATCAGGGATAGTACACATCAGGTAGTTCCAACGATGCTTGACTCCATGGGTGAATGCAGCAAAGGCTGCATGTGACTCTGTGTTAGCAATCTCAGATAGAGCTTGGATTTCACTAACCCACTCATTCACCTTTCCCGCTACGTACTCGGTCTTGAAGTCCGTAGTGCCAATTACTGCGCCTAGATGTCTTTGGCCGTCCTTAGTTATTTTGACCTCACATCCACCAAAAATCTCCATTGCCCGTTCATAATGTTCTGGCTTCACGATGAGGAAGGACTTGCTGGCGTTGAGTGGTACCCTATTTGTGGACCTCGCGATGTTACCAAGTCCCACCACTTCTTGATGCCTTCCACGTTTCCAGCTCCTGTAAGGTCATCAGCATATGCCACTTGTTTGACCCCAGTTGTTTCAAATTTTATTTCTTGTTGGAGCACTGATAGGCCAATTGCATACCTTGCCATTGCAACAGGGTCCCCCTGTGTTGTTCCCTCGGTTGACTGTAAGATGGTATCACCTCTTAGAGCCTTGTTGTTTACTATGTAGAGGTCTGATGGATTCCTATACGAATTTTCAACATACATTGCAAAGCTTGGACACTTTATCTTGATGTTGTGCAGTGCAACCTTGCGGTTAAGTATGTTGAATGCGTTTGAAGCATCCACCAGGAGAACGGCCTCACAATCACGCTGCTCAAATATCAATCTCATGGCGTGAATGGCGGCCTCCCCGCCAGCCTGGTGGCCAGCACACACTTGTAGGTTCCCTGCTGCTGCCCTGACATCATCCTTTACCACCTCCATTATGCATTTGCCGATGATCCGCCTCAGCACTTCCCTCACCCCTATAGGTCTACATCCTGGTTTCTTTTCCAGAGGAATAAGGCGGCAGGCTGCCAGGGCCTGGAGGTGATGGCAGCAAGAGGATGCGAGCTTTCTTGCAAGGGCGGCAATGGCAGTGCAGAGATCGCTTGCTACAGGGCCAAACTTGTTTGTGCTGAGGCTGACTCTCCAATTGTTTGCATCCAGACCTGAAGGGCCGGCTCCTCCTCGAGTCTTCAGTGCCTTTTTCCACACCATCTCTCCTGTTATTTTCTCGAACAGGACAGCATTTGGTGGGATATAGTCACCCTGGAACCTGATGCCTTCGTCTTCACTTGCAGGGGGATGTTTTTCTTTCAGTAGTTTTAATGTCTCTCTGTTTATTGGCATCACCCCACCGGAGGATTCCTCTGTGAGAGATCTTACCGCGAGAGACACTTTTCCCACACGCATTTTGTTTCCAAATTTTCTTGCCACATCATCGGTGTTTTGCTTTCCGTCACCCGTAATTTTTAGTCTCTCCTGCAGTGTTCTTGCTTCACATAGGAGATCATCAAGGGCCCCAGTCTGCCACACATTGCTGCCACATTTTCTTTGTGCTTAGTCTTTGTGTGTGTCCTCTGACAAAATAGATGTGGTTTTAATGCCAGTATTTGAAGAGCTAAAGGGGCGAGGAAGCGGTCCTGAGTGTAATCCATCATGAGGCGAGTCATCTCCCGAATCATTTCTTTGGTGGCCGCACACTTGGGTGGTTCAAATAAGTTAGCGGGCGACCACTTGACAATTTCTGAGTAGGTTTCTTCGACCCATATGTCTGCATTTTCCATCGACATACCATTCCACTGAGGTGGCTGTCTCTCATTCTCCTCGTGGACACCTGCTACTAAGGGAGCAGCATTTATTAGTACTACATTTTCAGGTTGAGTAGACTCACTGCTATCATTTCGGATATCATCGGGCGGTTGGGTCCCGGCGATATCCACTGTGGCCACCTGTGTCGGCTCCCTGCCACGTGGGTTCCGACACTGGTCTAGCTTCCTGCAATCCACACATGGTCGGTTGTTTCTCGCACAAACACAATTTGTGCAGTTTTGGTTCAGGCTAGCACAGACGCAGCAACGAATGTTACCAGGCATAGTGAACAGCACCTTGGGCGACAGTTACATCCGCCTCCGAACATCTGATTTAGTCCCAGGCACAAGATTATACTGGTTCTTATGAGGGAAGGGCGGAGAGGTGACAGGCTGGACTGCTGTGTCCAGGTAGTAGGGGCATACGTGCGCGCGTGGGTGTGTAGGCTACCCCCCCCCCCCCCCCCCAAGGGCGACCATCCATACGTCAGAATGATACACTGTGGACAAGAATTCGTCACACCAAGCACTTGTTTATATATCCTGGGCACAAATAACCACTATTTATATGGTCTCACTGGTGTAATATCAGTTATATATACTCACTTGGTTCGTCAAGACCCTACTGTACATTAAGTGTCCGTTACTATGGTGGGGAGGCGACCGCATGGGCAGCACTCTCGGCCCCATAGGGGCGAAAGTCTCGAGACCACCCCTGTCAAAGTAGGCCTATCGACACTGACCTTGGCTCCGAGCCTCCGCATTGTTCCACCGACCCAGCACAGGTCACCACTCGCTTGGTGATCGCCGGTGAACACACGGAATATTTACAATTTATGCCGTAAGGGATGAGAAGAAACCTTGGGTGGCAATGCTTAGGGTGACATCCGATATTCACGGACACATTGTTAAATTCCCGCTCCCACACAGCGAGTATGTCCCCACCAATAACCCTTTAGATCAGGGAGGACGCTCCACGACACCCACGCCACGCTACGCCACTACTACTACCATTAGACAACACATTATGCTTCCAATATCTTCCAGGCGGTAGTACCTCTCTGTTTGGTAGCTGCCTACTACCTACTATGAACCCAAGTACTTTATTAGCCTTGTTTCGAACAAATACACATGACTAGCAAAGTACTTGGGTTCATACTGAGGAGTGTTAGTAACAATACTAGCGAAGTTATCCTAAAACTATATCATGCGCTTGTGAGACCTAACTTGGATTACAAAGTTCAGTTCTGGTCACCGTACTACAGAATGGATATAGAATCCCGAGAAAGAATTCAGAGGAGAATGACAGACAGATAGGCAATTCCCCTTAACACACATATATTTTACTCCTGAGATAAGAGTTACCGCCGCGGTTACAAATCCAGGTCGAGTTCTGGGCCATCTCGCTTCCTTGACAACAGTGGTGATATTTATACCTTGAATACTACAGCTCCTGACAACAGTGGTGATATTTATACCTTGTATCTCCGTCTCTCTCTGTATCATTTAGCACAGATTCTTTTAATGAAGGTAAACACAATACCACACATTTGTTGAGTCCTCATTATATAATGTGTGGGTGTACAATGTAACACACCTGTTGCTGCTGTGGGTGTACAATGTAACACACCTGTTGCTGCTGTGGGTGTACAATGTAACACACCTGTTGTTACTATGGGTGTACTATGTAACACACCTGTTGCTACTGTGGGTGTACTATGTAACACACCTGTTGCTACTGTGGGTGTACTATGTAACACACCTGTTGCTACTGTGGGTGTACTATGTAACACACCTGTTGCTACTGTGGGTGTACTATGTAACACACACCTGTTACTGATACAGGTGTACTCTGTAACACACCTGTTACTGCTACACGTGTGCTCTGCAACACACCTGTTACTGCTACAGGTGTACTCTGCAACACACACCTGTACTGCTACAGTGATCGTAACAGACCTGTTACTGCTACACGTGTACTCTGTAACACACCTGCTACACGTGTACTCTAACACACCTGTACTACATGTACTCGCAACACCTGTTACTGCTGCAGGTGTGTAGTGAGGGACAACATATAGTGCAGAGAAAGTCACCAAAGATCAGCTGTGCTTCACTCTTGGTCCGGTGGAGTGTTGTTTGTTGTGTTGGGTAATATAGACCTTATTACTGTAGTCTATAGTGGCCATTATTGTACAACGGGTCTTCCTGAGCTTGTGGTTTACCTTCTGTGGGAAAACCGACCTTGTAATATAACTCGGTAAAGGTCAATATTGTCCAGCTGTTCGTATGACTTGGTTAACTTGTACCTTGGGCAAATAATGACGATTTAACTACAGCTGTTGTTCCAGAAGCCAGTGAGAGAAGGGAATATAAACTTTGTTACCTAAGTAAACAGAGGTCATTTCTCAATCAGTTCTCTCTCTTCATGATAGTTGTAGGATAAACAACCTTCTTGGTGATGTAAATAAAGGTCATCACCTAACACCTGTTCCTCCTGAGTCAGTTAACTACGCTGTTGTGTGGGATATTAGACCTTGTTGTTGATGGCAATAGTGGTCATTGTTCCACAGCTGTTGAGTCAAGTTCCCCCTCTTCTCACAGCGTACCAGGAGCAGCTCGTGTTTACCTTTACGCCGTAACAAACAGCTGACATTTTGACGTGCCTCGTCTCAGGCCCATCCGACCCAGGCGAGGCAAACATTCCTGTAATTATGAACAAAACCGACACACACACACACACACACACACACACTCTACAAACCTTCATTAAATGGCCACATAAGGACCCTATGTGACCGAAGTGTTGGGGAGGTGATTACAGGTGTGTGGTGGCCGATGAAGTGCTCTGGCAGGTGTGTGGTGGCCGATGAAGTGCTCTGTGCTGGTGTGTGGTGGCCGATGAAGTGCTCTGGCAAGTGTGTGGTGGCCGATGAAGTGCTCTGTGCTGGTGTGTGGTGGCCGATGAAGTGCTCTGGCTGGTGTGTGGTGGCCGATGAAGTGCTCTGTGCTGGTGTGTGGTGGCCGATGAAGTGCTCTGGCAAGTGTGTGGTGGCAGATGAAGTGCTCTGGCTGGTGTGTGGTGGCAGATGAAGTGCTCTGGCAGGTGTGTGGTGGCAGATGAAGTGCTCTGGCAGGTGTGTGGTGGCAGATGAAGTGCTCTGGCAGGTGTGTGGTGGCAGATGAAGTGCTCTGGCAAGTGATGTGCTTTGGCAGGTGTGTGATGGCAGGTGAAGTGCTCTGGCAGGTGAGATGCTCTGGCAGGTTTATTGTGGCAGGTGAGGTGCTCTGGCAGGTGTGTGGTGGCGGGTGAGGTGCTCTGACAGGTGTGTGGTGGTGGGTGAGGTCCTTTGGCAGATGTGTGGTAGTAGATGAGGTCCTCTGACAGGTGTGTGGTGGTGGGTGATGTGTTTTGTCAAGTGTGTGGTGGTGGGTGAGGTCCTCTGGCAGGTGTGTGGTGGAAAGGGAGGTGCTCTAGCAGGTGTATGGGGGTGGGGAAGTTGCTCTAGCAGGTGTGTGGTGGCAGATGAGGTGCTCTGGCAGGTGAGGTGCTCTAGCAGGTGTGTGGTAGCAGGTGAGGTGCTCTGGCAGGTGTATGGTGACAGATAAGATGCTTTAGCAGGTGTGTGGTGGCAAGTGAGGTGCTCTGGCAGGTGAGGTGCTCTAACAGGTGTGAGGTGGCAGGTGAGGTGCTCTGGCAGGTGAGGTGCTCTGGCAGGTGAGGTGCTCTGACGTAAGAACTATTGAGACTATACCTAAATTAGATCCATTCAGCTGGCAAGTGTTTGGAGAGAGACTTGAGAAAACGAGTCATAACTCCTCACAGTATTGAAGGAAAACGCTGATTAATTATTGGCCATGATAATTAAAGGTGCTGGTGGGCGACACATATGAATCAAATTCCAACTACGTCTATTAATATTTATCCACGTTATTACTTTCACAATCTCAACGGGGCGGACGAACAAACAGATAGATGAGAGTTCTATATCCTCCTCTACTTATATCCAGCATGATGGGGATAAACAAAAAATAATAATGTCAAACAGATCAAACCTAAACATATCATTACTCCCATCATCACATCACAGTAATGCATCATTAACATATGACACTCGTATCAAATAAATGTTCAAATATACCCAGAGACCGACACAACACAACATTATAATATGTCCTGTCTTCCCCTAAAAGTAATGAGCACATAATTAACATTACCGTTCGTATATTCTCAGCGAAAAAAAAAATATATATATATATATTCCCAGCGCATTTATCCTCTCAGATTTTTATTATCTCATTAATTTACAAATAATGAATATGAAAATTGCTTTCCGCCAGCGTGGCAGCAAACGGAATTTAATATCGCTGTTCCCTCATCTGGAAACGTGGTCCTCTCCCTTCAGAATTCTCTATTTTAAGGGTTCAAAGTTGGTAAGGGTTCATATCAGGGGGTTCACAGTTCTCGGGGAGTTTTAACAAGGGTTCAAAGTTCTCGAGAAGTGACACCCACACACCCACACACACACGCGCGCACACACGACAGTCCAGTGAAGCATGAGTGAGCTGGGAGTTATCTAGACAGCCGCTACACACAAAAGGACAGATAGACAGTCTTCCCGTCTCACACCCACAAAAGGACAGGTAGACAGGCTTCCCGCCTCACACCCACTAAAGGACAGATAGACAGTCTTCTCGTCCCACACACAAAAAAAGGACAAAGAGACCGTCTTCCCGTCTCACACAAAAGGACAGAGAGATAAGTAGTCTTCTCTGTCTCACCCTCTTGGAGAACTCAAGAGGTTAAGTCATCGTGCTCAAGGGTGAGAGAGAGAGAGAGAGAGAGAGAGAGAGAGAGAGAGAGAGAGAGAGAAAGAGACTTTACCTATCTTTCTGTGCTAGACTAACTTGTTCATGAACGGAGAGGAGAAGGAGTAGGAGGAGGAAAGAGCGGAAGAGGAGGAAATGAACGAGGTACAAGGAGGAAAGGGATAATAGAGGAGAGAATGATAAAGCCATAAAGAATAAGAGGAACGATGATAAGTCACCACCTTACTACAGTGACCACCTTACTACAGTGACCACCTTACTACAGTCACCACCTTACTACAGTGACCACCTTACTACAGTGACCACCTTACTACAGTGACCACCTTACTACAGTCACCACCTTACTACAGTCACCACCTTACTACAGTCACCACCTTACTACAGTCACCACCTTACTACAGTGATCACCTTACTACAGTGATCACCTTACTACAGTCACCACCTTACTACAGTCACCACCTTACTACAGTGATCACCTTACTACAGTGATCACCTTACTACAGTGATCACCTTACTACAGTCACCACCTTACTACAGTCACCACCTTACTACGGTCACCACCTTACTACGGTCACCACCTTACTACGGTCACCACCTTACTACGGTCACCACCTTACTACGGTCACCACCTTACTACAGTCACCACCTTACTACAGTCACTACCTTACTATAGTGACCACCTTACTACAGTCACCACCTTACTACAGTGATCACCTTACTACAGTCACCACCTTACTACAGTGATCACCTTACTACAGTGATCACCTTACTACAGTCACCACCTTACTACGGTCACCACCTTACTACAGTCACCACCTTACTACAGTCACCACCTTACAACGGTCACCACCTTACTACGGTCACCACCTTACTACGGTCACCACCTTACTACGGTCACCACCTTACTACGGTCACCACCTTACTACAGTCACCACCTTACTACAGTCACCACCTTACTACAGTCACCACCTTACTAAAGTCACCACCTTACTACAGTGATCACCTTACTACAGTGATCACCTTACTGCAGTCACCACCTTACTACAGACACCACCTTACTACAGTGATCACCTTACTACAGTCACCACCTTACTACAGTCACCACCTTACTACAGTGATCACCTTACTACAGTGATCACCTTACTGCAGTGATCACCTTACTGCAGTCACCACCTTACTACAGTCACCACCTTACTACAGTCACCACCTTACCACAGTCACCACCTTACCACAGTCACCACCTTACCACAGTCACCACCTTACTACAGTCACCACCTTACTACAGTCACCACCTTACTACAGTCACCACCTTACTACAGTCACCACCTTACTACAGTCATCACCTTACTACAGTCACCACCTTACTACAGTCGCCACCTTACTACAGTGACCACCTTACTACAGTGACCACCTTACTACAGTGATCACCTTACTACAGTGATCACCTTGCTACACTGTAGGGTGTGTCATACGGAGGCGAATTTTTTTTTGTTGAGTTTGAAAAATCGGCCCATGGTATTAATGATGTAGTTCTATGTGCAGAATCATGTGATATCTTCAGATTTGAAAAGTTTTCATTTTTTGCTCGGTAAATTTTAACTTGAAATCTTATGAAAATTCAGTATTCCCACCCTTTTACCAACACCACTAAATAGCTTATTTAAAGTAAAGTAAATGTATTAGGTTAATTTATTAGGATGAAAATGATCCAGAATAGTGAAACGAATGATCTTGACACATTTATTAAATTTAATATTCCTTTAGAAAACAAAATCATCAAATACAAAAACCGGTTTTACTACTACGACCCGGTGTTGCTGCACACCATAGAGAACATGTCTTTCTTGCTTCTGTTTCTACTCATCACCTCCCTGCTGACCACCTGAGCTCGGATGTAGCCTTCCCTCCTCTCCTGGCTGTACACGTGACTGCTGGCCTCGCTCACTTGCTGTACACAACGCTCTATACTCTGGGTGTGCGAGGGCCAGGCAGGGACATGCATGGGGTTGTCCAGGAAAGCTCTGACTTGAACATTGGTGAGGCTGCAGGTAAGAGGGGGCTCACTGCCAGCCTGGATGTTATCCAGATCTATGAGATCAGTGAGGGTCTTGGCACCTAGATTGACTTCAGGAGTCTTCCTGACCCTGAAGGAATCGTCACCAACTGATTCGTCATGCCCAGATCCTCTCATAAGTCTCATATCCAAGATCTTTTTGACTGCCACTCTTCTCTCCTCCTCATCCTTACTGCAGAGCATTGTCTGCAGAACTGCCTCGGGATGAGCATACCGGGAAGATCTCACAGTCTGCTCCACAATCTGAACAACCTTCCTTGGCTGACTCCTCAGGAGCTCAAGCTGGAAGAGAACATGCCTCGGACCTTCGGAGAATGATGACTTGACCTTGGTGTTGAACCAATTTGGCAAGTAGACACTCACGATGAATTGGACAATAAGTCTCAGGTTGTGAAGCTGGTTCCCTTTCAGTTTATGATGAGCGACCCAAATTCTGCAGAACCTGAGAGCCGTTGTGAGCCACCTAGAATGTGAGACTGGACCTATCTGCAGGTAAGCAAGTCTATCAGGCATGACCCCAGTTTTGATGGCACTGCAAATCATGTAACCATAGTACTGGTCAGTACTCAGGTCGTCAATGACAGCATGTGCAAGCTCAACGAGTGGAGGGCTAACTGTGATTTTTTCAAAGCTCGGATTTATTTCTAACTCAGTGGCAGAGTCCAGCATCTTGCCAAGAGGACCAGACCATCTGTTGTTTGAAAGAGTCTTGCCATCCAGCTCCTGGATCAGATGTCTGAGTGGCAACTCGTTGGTGTGGAGGTCACAAACAATCCAGACCAGCTTCCTCCCAATCTTCCGCTCTATCCACTGTATGACCCCCCCTTGCCACCCTGTGTTCGTGTTGGTGCTGTCCCCTCCAATGGCCTGCAGGGTCTGGTCTACGTTCCTCTCTCTGAGCCAGTTGACAATGTTATCTGCCACTATCTCAGCTGGTTTCCTGATGTCATCTTTCTCTGGAGTGAAATGCCACAAATACTTCCCTCCTGGTTCACTGCAGCAGGAGTAGTGTTCCTCCTTCACCATGGCAGGGAACAACTTGTCAGAATCTCCAACTTTCTTGAACACTTTAGTGTCATCCCTTCTCCCATCAAAGAACAAACAATTGATTCCATTTTCTCTTATCCCCTTATCAAACTCCTCTTCTAGGTTACTGACAAGTTTCTCCTGAGCTCTCCATACTTTGTTATGATCTATCACCAGGTGAACATCATCAGGTGTTATCAAACCACCGTCAATCCAGGCAGCTGTTGCTATCTCTGCAGTTTCTCTGAGACCAGTGTGGTGTCGCATGCTGGCCAGAGCTATGCTCGGGATATCTTTTCTATTTCGAATCTTATGCCTGGAAGGTTTGGGATCATTATTTTCTGGGTTAGGGACAAAGTCACCATTCTCCTGTTCAGCACTCGGATCAGCCATGGGGAAGTCATTAAACTCTGAATCAGCTTGACTCCAATCATCGGCCTTTTTTACCTCACCCTGGGCCTTCTCAAGTCTCTTTTCCTCGGCAACTCTTCTCCTCTTCTGTCTCTCTGTGGCAGCCTCCTGTCTCTTGGACTCCGGAATATCTTGGCTAGAAATCATGAGAGCCCCTATACTGCCAGTCTTCTCTCTCTGTGCTTTGACAAATGCCAGTTCGATCACAGGAATCTTCAGTTCACGCTTGCAAATACAGGAGATGTGGGCCTCGGATTTACAGTCACGATCGCATCCAAACTCAGGACAGAGAACAATTGGGCACTTGCAAGTAATTATGTCAAATAACTGGTCCAGTTGCTTGGCAAAGCTGTCCTTAACTGCAAGTTTTCGTCTCCCAAGAGAGATGTCTCTTGCCTTTTCCCAACTGGCTAGCAGTCTCTCACTAATCTTCTTCTGACTTGTTATGACTGGAGGCTTGAACTGAGCGTTAGCCAGAGTGTACTGTGCCAAGACAGCTTTGGTCATATCGCTGTCAATGTCTTTGTTTGTGTAAGTTCTTTGGTTCTTTTCACTGATTTGCCTGATTAAAACACCGTATCTCAAAGCATCTCTCAATGTAGGCAACTCCGACTTCAGGAGCTCTCTCCCAGACCCAAGATAGTGACTGAGATGGCTGGATTTTTGGTTCCTCGTCCTGACACAAGCAGCCATCGCAAATATTATCAACTTATAAATGCATCAGAATCTGAAACAGAAAAAAATATTGTTAGTTGGGTTGTTAAAGAATGAAGTCAGAAAGCAATGTTCACTATTTAATTGTAATGCACTAATGCAGCTGTACGTTAGATTTTCGATAAATTTCACGCTAAAATTTACCTAGCAAAAGGTTGCAAAATATTGAAACTGAAATTATTTTCTGTTTATATACACTAAAATCTACCAAAAAAGTGATGGGCCATTAGTTTTAGCTGATCTTCCCTCCTATGACACACCCTATTACTACAGTCACCACCTTACTACAGTGATCACCTTACTACAGTGATCACCTTACTACAGTGATCACCTTACTACAGTGATCACCTTACTACAGTCACCACCTTACTACAGTGATCACCTTACTACAGTCACCACCTTACTACAGTCACCACCTTACTACTGTCACCACCTTACTACAGTGATCACCTTACTACAGTGATCACCTTACTACAGTGATCACCTTACTACAGTGATCACCTTACTACAGTCACCACCTTACTACAGTGATCACCTTACTACAGTGATCACCTTACTACAGTCACCACCTTACTACAGTGATCACCTTACTACAGTCACCACCTTACTACAGTCACCACCTTACTACAGTGATTACCTTACTGCAGTCACCATCTTACTACAGTCACCACCTTACTACAGTCACCACCTTACTACAGTGATCACCTTACCACAGTCACCACCTTACTACAGTCACCACCTTACTACAGTCGCCACCTTACTACAGTCGCCACCTTACTACAGTGACCACCTTACTACAGTGACCACCTTACTACAGTGACCACCTTACTACAGTGACCACCTTACTACAGTCACCACCTTACTACAGTCACCACCTTACTACACTGTAGGGTGTGTCATACGGAGGCGAATTTTTTTTTGTTTGAGTTTGAAAAATCGGCCCATGGTATTAATGATGTAGTTCTATGTGCAGAATCATGTGATATCTTCAGATTTGAAAAGTTTTCATTTTTTGCTAGGTAAATTTTAACTTGAAATCTTATGAAAATTCAGTATTCCCACCCTTTTACCAACACCACTAAATAGCTTATTTAAAGTAAAGTAAATGTATCAGGTTAATTTATTAGGATGAAAATGATCCAGAATAGTGAAACGAATGATCTTGACACATTTATTAAATTTAATATTCCTTTAGAAAACAAAATCATCAAATACAAAAACCGGTTTTACTACTACGACCCGGTGTTGCTGCACACCATAGAGAACATGTCTTTCTTGCTTCTGTTTCTACTCATCACCTCCCTGCTGACCACCTGAGCTCGGATGTAGCCTTCCCTCCTCTCCTGGCTGTACACGTGACTGCTGGCCTCGCTCACTTGCTGTACACAACGCTCTATACTCTGGGTGTGCGAGGGCCAGGCAGGGACATGCATGGGGTTGTCCAGGAAAGCTCTGACTTGAACATTGGTGAGGCTGCAGGTAAGAGGGGGCTCACTGCCAGCCTGGATGTTATCCAGATCTATGAGATCAGTGAGGGTCTTGGCACCTAGATTGACTTCAGGAGTCTTCCTGACCCTGAAGGAATCGTCACCAACTGATTCGTCATGCCCAGATCCTCTCATAAGTCTCATATCCAAGATCTTTTTGACTGCCACTCTTCTCTCCTCCTCATCCTTACTGCAGAGCATTGTCTGCAGAACTGCCTCGGGATGAGCATACCAGGAAGATCTCACACAGTCTGCTCCACAATCTGAACAACCTTCCTTGGCTGACTCCTCAGGAGCTCAAGCTGGAAGAGAACATGCCTCGGACCTTCGGAGAATGATGACTTGACCTTGGTGTTGAACCAATTTGGCAAGTAGACACTCACGATGAATTGGACAATAAGTCTCAGGTTGTGAAGCTGGTTCCCTTTCAGTTTATGATGAGCGACCCAAATTCTGCAGAACCTGAGAGCCGTTGTGAGCCACCTAGAATGTGAGACTGGACCTATCTGCAGGTAAGCAAGTCTATCAGGCATGACCCCAGTTTTGATGGCACTGCAAATCATGTAACCATAGTACTGGTCAGTACTCAGGTCGTCAATGACAGCATGTGCAAGCTCAACGAGTGGAGGGCCAACTGTGATTTTTTCAAAGCTCGGATTTATTTCTAACTCAGTGGCAGAGTCCAGCATCTTGCCAAGAGGACCAGACCATCTGTTGTTTGAAAGAGTCTTGCCATCCAGCTCCTGGATCAGATGTCTGAGTGGCAACTCGTTGGTGTGGAGGTCACAAACAATCCAGACCAGCTTCCTCCCAATCTTCCGCTCTATCCACTGTATGACCCCCCCTTGCCACCCTGTGTTCGTGTTGGTGCTGTCCCCTCCAATGGCCTGCAGGGTCTGGTCTACGTTCCTCTCTCTGAGCCAGTTGACAATGTTATCTGCCACTATCTCAGCTGGTTTCCTGATGTCATCTTTCTCTGGAGTGAAATGCCACAAATACTTCCCTCCTGGTTCACTGCAGCAGGAGTAGTGTTCCTCCTTCACCATGGCAGGGAACAACTTGTCAGAATCTCCAACTTTCTTGAACACTTTAGTGTCATCCCTTCTCCCATCAAAGAACAAACAATTGATTCCATTTTCGCTTATCCCCTTATCAAACTCCTCTTCTAGGTTACTGACAAGTTTCTCCTGAGCTCTCCATACTTTGTTATGATCTATCACCAGGTGAACATCATCAGGTGTTATCAAACCACCGTCAATCCAGGCAGCTGTTGCTATCTCTGCAGTTTCTCTGAGACCAGTGTGGTGTCGCATGCTGGCCAGAGCTATGCTCGGGATATCTTTCCTATTTCGAATCTTATGCCTGGAAGGTTTGGGATCATTATTTTCTGGGTTAGGGACAAAGTCACCATTCTCCTGGTCAGCACTCGGATCAGCCATGGGGAAGTCATTAAACTCTGAATCAGCTTGACTCCAATCATCGGCCTTTTTTACCTCACCCTGGGCCTTCTCAAGTCTCTTTTCCTCGGCAACTCTTCTCCTCTTCTGTCTCTCTGTGGCAGCCTCCTGTCTCTTGGACTCCGGAATATCTTGGCTAGAAATCATGAGAGCCCCTATACTGCCAGTCTTCTCTCTCTGTGCTTTGACAAATGCCAGTTCGATCACAGGAATCTTCAGTTCACGCTTGCAAATACAGGAGATGTGGGCCTCGGATTTACAGTCACGATCGCATCCAAACTCAGGACAGAGAACAATTGGGCACTTGCAAGTAATTATGTCAAATAACTGGTCCAGTTGCTTGGCAAAGCTGTCCTTAACTGCAAGTTTTCCTCTCCCAAGAGAGATATCTCTTGCCTTTTCCCAACTGGCTAGCAGTCTCTCACTAATCTTCTTCTGACTTGTTATGACGGGGGCTTGAACTGAGCGTTAGCCAGAGTGTACTGTGCCAAGACAGCTTTGGTCATATCGCTGGCAATGTCTTTGTTTGTGTAAGTTCTTTGGTTCTTTTCACTGATTTGCCTGATTAAAACACCGTATCTCAAAGCATCTCTCAATGTAGGCAACTCCGACTTCAGGAGCTCTCTCCCAGACCCAAGATAGTGACTGAGATGGCTGGATTTTTGGTTCCTCGTCCTGACACAAGCAGCCATCGCAAATATTATCAACTTATAAATGCATCAGAATCTGAAACAGAAAAAAATATTGTTAGTTGGGTTGTTAAAGAATGAAGTCAGAAAGCAATGTTCACTATTTAATTGTAATGCACTAATGCAGCTGTACGTTAGATTTTCGATAAATTTCACGCTAAAATTTACCTAGCAAAAGGTTGCAAAATATTGAAACTGAAATTATTTTCTGTTTATATACACTAAAATCTACCAAAAAAGTGATGGGCCATTAGTTTTAGCTGATCTTCCCTCCTATGACACACCCTATTACTACAGTCACCACCTTACTACAGTGATCACCTTACTACAGTCACCACCTTACTACAGTCACCACCTTACTACAGTCACCACCTTACTACTGTCACCACCTTACTATAGTGATCACCTTACTACAGTCACCACCTTACTACAGTCACCACCTTACTACAGTGATCACCTTACTACAGTCACCACCTTACTACAGTGATCACCTTACTACTGTCACCACCTTACTACAGTGATCACCTTACTACTGTCACCACCTTACTACAGTGATCACCTTACTACTGTCACCACCTTACTACAGTGATCACCTTACTACAGTCACCACCTTACTACAGTGATCACCTTACTACAGTCACCACCTTACTACAGTGACCACCTTACTACTGTCACCACCTTACTACAGTGATCACCTTAATACAGTCACCACCTTACTACAGTGATCACCTTACTACAGTGATCACCTTACTACAGTGATCACCTTACTACAGTCACCACCTTACTACAGTCACCACCTTACTACAGTCACCACCTTATTACAGTCATCACCTTACTACAGTCACCACCTTACTATGGTCACCACCTTACTACAGTGATCACCACCTTACTACAGTGATCACCACCTTACTACAGTCATCACCTTACTACAGTCACCACCTTACTACAGTCACCACCTTACTACAGTCACCACCTTACTACAGTGATCACCACCTTACTACAGTCATCACCTTACTACAGTCACCACCTTACTACAGTCACCACCTTACTACAGTCACCACCTTACTACAGTGATCACCTTACTACAGTCACCACCTTACTACAGTCACCACCTTACTACAGTCACCACCTTACTACAGTGATCACCTTACTACAGTGATCACCTTACTACAGTCATCACCTTACTACAGTCATCACCTTATTACAGTCATCACCTTACTACAGTCACCACCTTACTACAGTGATCACCTTACTACAGTCACCACCTTACTACAGTGATCACCTTACTACAGTCACCACCTTACTACAGTCACCACCTTACTACAGTCACCAGCTTACTACAGTCACCACCTTACTACAGTTACCAGCTTACTACAGTCACCACCTTACTACAGTGATCACCTTACTACAGTGATCACCTTACTACAGTGATCACCTTACTACAGTCACCACCTTACTACAGTCACCACCTTACTACAGTGATCACCTTACTACAGTGATCACCTTACTACAGTGATCACCACCTTACTACAGTGATCACCACCTTACTACAGTGATCACCACCTTACTACAGTGATCACCACCTTACTACAGTCACCACCTTACTACAGTCACCACCTTACTACAGTCACCACGTTACTACAGTCACCACGTTACTACAGTCACCACCTTACTACAGTCACCACCTTACTACAGTCACCAGCTTACTACAGTGACCACCTTACTACAGTGACCACCTTACTACAGTCACCACCTTACTACAGTGACCACCTTACTACAGTGACCACCTTAGTACAGTCACCACCTTACTACAGTCACCACCTTACTACAGTCACCACCTTACTACAGTGATCACCTTACTACAGTGATCACCTTACTACAGTGATCACCTTACTACAGTGATCACCTTACTACAGTGACCACCTTACTACAGTCATCACCTTACTACAGTCATCACCTTACTACAGTCACCACCTTACTACAGTCACCACCTTACTACAGTCACCACCTTACTACAGTCACCACCTTACTACAGTCACCACCTTACTACAGTCACCACCTTACTACAGTCACCACCTTACTACAATGATCACCTTACTACAGTCACCACCTTGCTACAGTCACCACCTTACTACAGTTACCAGCTTACTACAGTCTCCACCGTACTACAGTGACCACCTTACTACAGTGACCACCTTACTACAGTGACCACCTTACTACAGTCACCACCTTACTACAGTCACCACCTTACTACAGTCACCACCTTACTACAGTCACCACCTTACTACAATGACCACCTTACTACAGTCACCACCTCAATACAGTGACCTTTAATATTTCGCCTGAGAACTTTATTTAATTTACATATTGATAGTTTAGTTCTTTACACAATATCAACGAAGAAATGAAAATACGTATTGCGAGAGAGAGAGAGCGGCAGATAATGGTGAGGGGAGAGAGAGAGAGCGGCAGATAATGGTGAGGGGAGAGAGAGAGGGGCAGATAATGGTGAGGGGAGAGAGAGAGAGAGAGAGAGAGGCAGATAATGGTGAGGAGAGAGAGAGAGAGAGGCAGATAATGGTGAGGGGAGAGAGAGAGAGAGAGCGGCAGATAATGGTGAGGGGAGAGAGAGAGAGAGAGAGAGAGAGAGAGCGGCAGATAATGGTGAGGAGAGAGAGAGAGAGAGAGGCAGATAATGGTGAGGGGAGAGAGAGAGAGAGAGAGAGCGGCAGATAATGGTGAGGGGAGAGAGAGAGAGAGAGGGGCAGATAATGGTGAGGGGAGAGAGAGAGAGAGAGAGAGAGAGAGAGAGGCAGATAATGGTGAGGGAGAGAGAGAGAGAGAGAGAGAGCGGCAGATAATGGTGAGGGGAGAGAGAGGGGCAGATAATGGAGAGAGAGAGAGAGAGAGAGAGAGAGAGAGAGCGGCAGATAATGGTGAGGAGAGAGAGAGAGAGAGAGAGAGAGATAATGGTGAGGGGAGAGAGAGAGAGAGAGAGGGGCAGATAATGGTGAGGGGAGAGAGAGAGAGAGAGAGAGAGAGAGAGAGAGAGAGCGGCAGATAATGGTGAGGGGAGAGAGAGAGAGAGAGCGGCAGATAATGGTGAGGGGAGAGAGAGAGAGAGAGAGCGGCAGATAATGGTGAGGGGAGAGAGAGAGAGAGAGAGAGCGGCAGATAATGGTGAGGGGAGAGAGAGAGAGCGGCAGATAATGGTGAGGGGAGAGAGAGAGAGAGCGGCAGATAGTGGTGAGGGGAGAGAGAGAGCGGCAGATAATGGTGAGGGGAGAAGAAGTGAGGGAAGAAGAGAGAGAGAGCGAGCTATCTTTAATCTCAGGTCTTAGCCACAAAGGTGATCAAAGGGCTGGACACTGCACCACCGGGTGACAGAAAGATTGAAGGTTATATATATATACTGTATATATATAAATTTTTTTTAATCAAATTTCTTCTTGATAAAAAAATAAATTCATTAGATGCCATTTTGTTTTTTCTCAGTGACTCATTTCATAAACTTTGGTAGATTAGATAATGACTTAGAACCTTAGTGGTGTTTAATTAATTAATTAATTAATTCAGAAACTAAAGAAAGACAGGTAAAGTGGATAATTAATTCACAAACGTGGCACAGGTAATTAATTCATTATTTCAGAAACACGTTACAGTTGGTGATTAATTCAAAATCAAGAGTACAGGTGCAGTGATTAATTAATTAAGAAACTACAGCGCATTTGGAGAGGAAGGACACAGATGGAGGATTAATTGGAGGACATATCTGATCTCGGTAATGTGTGGAGGAGCAGCCCCACACCTGACCCTCATTAGTTCATCTCACAGACGGCTCTACAGATCACTCCCGAATTATTTTCACCAACCTGGTATAATGTGTTTATTTTACTTATATAATGAATTAATGATATAACTAGTTGGTTACTTCACTCGTTTCTAAACACACACTGCGTCGTGGTGCTGTACTCGTCGCTGATTGGCCGTAATGAGGCATTGGACAAGCCCATTCACCTGACGTCATAGACCAGTCAGGGTGGTGGTGTAGTCTTGGCTCTGTGGGCAGATAGTGACACACACACACACACGCATACGCCAAAAAATACATACTGTACATACATACATCAGCACATACATCAGTACATATATACATCAGTACATACATACATCAGTACATACATACATCAGTACATACATACATCAGTACATACATAACCAATACATACATACATACTACTTTGCTGTCACTCGGAATCGAGTATGACTATCATACAGCTATGATACGAGTTATTAGGGGTGTTACCTTCGTTGGGGAACTCTAAGGTGACTAGAGAGGCTGATACGGGACTGGCACGGTCGTCCACAGATATTGCACGTGTGGAGGGCTACACCTAATGCGGGAGGGGCGGCGGCAGCATCTTTCCGGCTTTGGCGCTTGTCTGCCTCGCTATGCAGTCGGGCTAACTCGAAAGTATTGACATCTTCTTGTGTGGTGCTCCTCCAAGCGTTACGGTGTAGATAAATCGTCTCCCGGGCGAGGGGGTCGATTTGGCACTTTTTCAGGTTTGTCTTAAGACTCCTTATACCTTTTCAGTTGCCCGCCAGCGTTACGTTTATTATTCGTTAGGTGACTGTAAAGTAGCTGCTTTGGCAGTCTATTGTCGTCCATGCGGGTAACATAGCCAGTCCAGCGTAGTTGTTCATGGTTAAGGGTAACCTCGATGCTCCTACAGTTGGTGTCAGCAAGGATACTGGCATTTGTTCTCTTGTCTTTCCAGTGAACTCGGAGGATGGAACGTAGACTACGTTGATGAAAGTTGACAAGTGTCTTGAGGTGCCTCCTGTATGTGACCCATGTCTTGCTGCCATATAGCAGTGTGGGGAGGACCACTGCTCGATATACGTGCAACTTTGTAGATAATTTCAGCTCCCTACAGCTGAAGACACGGGTACTGAGTCTGCCAAAGGCTTGAGATGGGCATCTGATCCAATGTTGAATCTCTTGATCGATTTCCGTGGTGGTGGACAGGTGGGAACCGAAATACTGAAAGTGGGTAACATTAGAGAGGTTAGTACCATTAACCGAGATTGATGGTGGAGGTGTGGCTAAACCAAGGGCTGGCTGAAAGAGAATCTGAGTCTTACGTGCATTCACCTCGAGGCCGAAGCGTGCATACGCATCTGCATAGGTGTTCAGGATCTCCTGTAGGTCGCATTCAGTGTGAGCGACAAGGCTGAAGTCATCTACATACTGAAGTTCAGTAACGGAAGCTCCTGGCACATTTGTTCCTGCCTGGAGTCGTCTTTTGTTGAAAAGACCCTTCATCCAGTACTCGATGTCCACCCCACCCGGCTAAATTTGCACTGGCACGAGTAAGCAAGGCAGCCAAGAAAATGGAAACGGGAGTTGGTGCCAGTACACATCCTTGTTTTACCCTCATTTGGGTGGGGTAGAACTCAGACTGGGTGCCATACTGCGGGACACTGCCGTTCATGCCATCGTGGAGCTGCCTCACAATGGTGATGAATTTTGGTGGCAGCCAAAACGGCTGAGGGTCCGCCAGAGGTGCTTCCCTGTTGACCGAGTCGAAGGCCTTGGTTAGGTCGATGAAGGCCATGTACAGGTCACGACGCTGTTCTCTGCACTTTTCCTGTATCTGGCGGGCAGTAAAGATCATGTCAGTGGTGCCACGTGATGGTGTAAAGCCACATTGAGATTCTGGGGGGAAATCTTCTGCCTCAGGAAGAAGTCATTTTAGTAGTTGCCACAGTCTGACCATGACCTTGTTCTTGTAAATATTGACGATGGAAGCATCTTTAAGATCTTGGGGGTATTTCCTCCTGTTCGCAGGAGAGAGTGGAGACGGCTGGTAAGCAGAGGTCCTCCTGCTTAATACACCTCGGTTGAGATTTCTTCAGGCCCTGAGGCTTTGTTATATTCATCTGTTTGATTTCAGTGGCTACCTCATCCAGGGATGGAGGATAGCTGAGGTGGGTCAGCTCTGGATGCTGAGGGACCTGCTGGGTAGTCAGGACATCCACATCGGTGTTTCGATTGAGCAGCGAATGGTAGTGCTCTTTCCAGCACTGAAGGATGTCGTCATCGTCTTTAATAATGAAGTTACCGTCGGATGAGCGGAGGGGGGCTGCGCCATGAGCGATTGGCCCATAAAATGTTTTAGTGGAATTGAAAAAATCACGCATCTTGTGTTGATCTGCAAATTTTTGCATTTCACATGCTTTAATTTTCAACCATTCGTTCTTTAGGTTGCGAAGTTCGCGTTGGGCCGCCGCTTTCTTCTTGCAGAAGGTATCAGCTTTGGTTCGAGATTGAGGGTTGTTCTGCCAGTCAGTTAAAGCTGCACGTTTATCATCGACAAGTGCATTGATTTCCGGATCTCATTGCCTCTGGGATTTGGGTTGTTTGTTGTCGAGTTATTTATCAGCCCATGTTCGAGCTGCTCTCTGAAAGCATGTGCTACCGCTGGATCCTCCGGACGCTTAGGGTTAAAACCTCTTTTCGAGGCTTGCTATCGTCGCCGTTTTCGGCCGACGTGAAGTGAGACCTTGGCTCTGACAAGCCGGTGATCAGTGTCGCAGTGGTCTCAGCCACGCATTGCTCGGATGATGAGGACATCTCGGCGGTCTCTTTCTCTGACAATGATGTAGTCAATGAGATGGCAGTGTTTGGATCGTGGGTGTTGCCAGTAACCCTTGAACTTGTTGGTCTGCCTAAACAAGGTATTGGTGATAGTGAGGTTGTGTACAGCACACTTGCTGAGGAAGAGTAGGCCGTTGGGATTACTCTTGCCAATCCATTTCTCCCTATGATTCCCTGCCAAATGTCAGCATCTCTGCCAACTCTGGCATTGAAATCACCAAGGAGCACAACCTTGTCATCTCTGGAGATAGAGGTTAGCAATCTGTCAAGGTCGGCGTAAAAGGCCTCCTTGATGTCATCCTCTACATACATATACAAAAACCAACACACAAACACAAGACGTTAGTGTTTGTTGGTGGTGTCAAGATCCTTGTCATCACTACAGAGTGGAAGGTGAGCAGACATTACCTGGTACAGTACAGTCCATAATTACCTACCGTAGGTGTACCATATTTCCAGGTAAGGTGGCGTCTCTGTTTCACCTGGTAATATTAGTTATTTGTGTACCTGTGAATTATACACACGTTGTATTAGTTAGTATTATTGAATTTGTATATTTCATGTTTGTTTTGAGATGTGTAGGCCGAGTGTATACAACACTGGCCTCCTGTCCTACAAGTCGTTGGTTCAATCCGCTGCAAATTGGTACCTAATTTTACAGTTGGGGGAGTGAAGGAGGTCGATTACAGTGCCGGTCAAGCTGCCTCCCTGTGTATCGAAAGCTTAATAAAGAGTATGCTGTATCCAGACTGTCCCTAACGTGTAGGACTCATTTTCAACATTATTTGTTTTCCATGGTAGCCTCAGAGACGACCTGTGAAATACCCATCAAACATTCATAATTTACGATCAAGCTAATGGTAGGCGTTCTTGTTAATATTTCTCTAAGCATCTATTGTTGTCATTGTACCAGTATTGTGTAACTTGTAGGAGTTGTTTAACCTATGGTCTTGGAGGGTAAGGGCATTTGGAGGAGTACCTTGTGTCAATGAATGCTTGGAGGAGCAGGTTTGGAGTACACAGTGGTGGGGGGGTTACTTCGAGTCTATAGGGGAATCGAGACTAGGAGGCATTGAGACAAGAAAGACAGTTTGAACCTAGAGAGAGGGGAGTTAAGTGAGCATGGAATAGAAGTGAGGCAAATGAGGGATGTAACTTGAACCTAGGGGAGACGGGGGGGTGGGGGTGGTGGAAGGGGAGAGGGTATGTAACACAACAAAACATTTAATAATGACGTTGCCCTCTTTAAGTTAATGAAATCTTACCCACAAGAGCATCATTAACACGAGAACAAGAGAATGATGGAAGATAACACTGAAAATGGTCATTAACCTGTCCTATTAAATCGACTTACCTTTATTCAGAGATCGTGTTGATAGTCAAATGTTTAATATCGTCCCAATTAACGGTACCTTGATAATTATTAATACCTGTATGTGTGATTAAATCTTCCTTCAGTTAGTTACTTCGATAAATTAGGAGTAAATAAATACTCTCCTTATTTAGGTTTTTGTTTTTCATTTTGTTTTTAATCTCAAGTTTTAGTTAACGATGAAGTATCTCTTTTTCATTTATTGTTTCTATAACTTTTAAATTGTCAATGTTAAAGAACTACTAGTGTAATTACTAAGTTAATAGACGTTGGAACAGAGTTAAAACATTATAACATGAACAAGGTCTCTTCTGTTTCGTGGATACCGAAATAATGTCTCGATACAGCAGTACCAACGACGCAACACACACACACACACACACATTACACACACACACACACACACATTACACACACACACACACACACACACACACATTACACACACACACACATTACACACACACACGAGACTAAAATCAGGAGTATGACACAGCACTAAAGATGGAAGAGCTCTGGAGTGTGATAATTAACAGAAAGTTGTCTCCCCAAGTAATTAATCTAGTTTGATCATTAACTGAGACACAACTTTAATCTTTTAAGTGGACCATAAAACTTAGATGTCTCGTTTAACACCTCAGTTCTGGCCCTTAGGCTGGCTTCTCAACCTAACTTACTAATTACTTTACCTGTTTGTCTCCCACGTACACCTGCTGGAGATCTCCTTAATGAGATAATGCTCACCTGTTCCTTCAGGCGGTAACAGTAAACACTTCCTAAACAAGAAGACGGTCAACACACCTACGTATATGTCCTTGATATATTATAGTTTAAACCCTCGTCCACAAAGAGTTATAGATTAAACCCTCGTCCTCAAAGGGTTATAGATTAAACCCTCGTTCACAAGGGTTATAGTTTAAACCCTCGTTCACAAGGGTTATAGTTTAAGTCCTCGTCCTCAAAGGTTATAGTTTAAACTCTCGTCCTCAAAGGGTTATAGATTAAACCCTCGTTCACAAAGGGTTATAGTTTAAACCCTCGTCCACAAAGGGTTATAGATTAAACCCTCGTTCACAAAGGGTTATAGTTTAAGTCCTCGTCCTCAAAGGGTTATAGTTTAAACCCTCGTCCACAAAGGGTTATAGATTAAACCCTCGTTCACAAAGGGTTATAGTTTAAACCTCGTCCACAAGGGTTATTTCCTTCTCAAAGGGTTATAGTTTAAACCCTCGTCCTCAAAGGGTTATAGTTTAAACCCTCGTCCTCAAAGGGTTATAGTTTAAACCCTCGTCCTCAAAGGGTTATAGTTTAAACCCTCGTCCTCAAAGGGTTATAGTTTAAGTCCTCGTCCTCAAAGGGTTATAGTTTAAACCCTCGTCCTCAAAGAGTTATAGATTAAACCCTCGTCCACAAAGAGTTATAGTTTAAACCCTCGTTCACAAAGGGTTAAGAGTTTAAACCCTCGTCCACAAGGGGTTATAATTTAAACCCTTTTCCTCAAAGGGTTATAGTTTAAACCCTCGTCCTCAAAGGGTTATAGTTTAAACCCTCGTCCTCAAAGGGTTGTAGTTTAAACCCTCGTCCTCAAAGGGTTAAGAGTTTAAACCCTCGTTCTCAAAGGGTTATAGTTTAAACCCTTTTCCTCAAAGGGTTACAGTTTAAACCCTCTTCCTCAAAGGGTTATAGTTTAAACCCTCGTCCACAAGGGGTTATAATTTAAACCCTTTTCCTCAAAGGGTTACAGTTTAAACCCTTTTCCTCAAAGGGTTATAGTTTAAACCCTCGTCCTCAAAGGGTTATAGATTAAACCCTCGTTCACAAAGGGTTATAGTTTAAACCCTCATTCACAAAGGGTTATAGATTAAACCCTCGTTCACAAGGGGTTATAGTTTAAACCCTCGTCCTCAAAGGGTTATAGTTTAAGTCCTCGTCCTCAAAGGGTTATAGTTTAAACCCTCGTCCTCAAAGAGTTATAGATTAAACCCTCGTCCTCAAAGGGTTATAGTTTAAACCCTCGTCCTCAAAGGGTTATAGTTTAAACCCTCGTCCTCAAAGGGTTAAGAGTTTAAACCCTCGTTCTCAAAGGGTTATAGTTTAAACCCTTTTCCTCAAAGGGTTACAGTTTAAACCCTTTTCCTCAAAGGGTTATAGTTTAAACCCTCGTCCACAAGGGGTTATAATTTAAACCCTTTTCCTCAAAGGGTTACAGTTTAAACCCTCGTCCTCAAAGGGTTATAGTTTAAACCCTCGTCCTCAAAGGGTTATAGTTTAAACCCTCGTCCTCAAAGGGTTATAGTTTAAACCCTCGTCCTCAAAGGGTTATAGTTTAAACCCTTTTCCTCAAAGGGTTACAGTTTAAACCCTTTTCCTCAAAGGGTTATAGTTTAAACCCTCGTCCTCAAGGGTTATAATTTAAACCCTTTTCCTCAAAGGGTTACAGTTTAAAACCCTTTTCCTCAAAGGGTTATTGTTTAAACCCTCGTTCTCAAAGGGTTATAGTTTAAACCCTTTTCCTCAAAGGGTTACAGTTTAAACCCTTTTCCTCAAAGGGTTATAGTTTAAACCCTCGTCCTCAAAGAGTTATAGATTAAACCCTCGTCCGCAAAGGGTTACAGTTTAAACCCTCGTTCACAAAGGATCTACTTATAAAACATTTTTTCCGTGTATTTCAATAGCCAGCCAGCCAGCTATTCTTCTTCCTATCATACCTGTACTGTACTTACCTGAGTGATTCATTAAGCTCAGATTCCCAAGAAAATATAAACTTGTAATTTTTTGGCCTCTACTCGCCCCTTGATTGATTGAATGAAAGTTGGTGTCTTCATAACTCATGTATCTCTCTTTATTCCCTTAATTGTATGCAGACTGGTATAATAACTACCCTTGACTACCCTGTTGAAGATCATTGTCGTTGAAGCGAAGTAAAACATAACATACGAGTCTTTCCATCACCGGTAAACTATAGCGAACTTTATCCACATGATTAACAAAAGTCGTAAAACATTATCCTCTATTATCTGCTAGTGTGATTTATCTGGTCATGAAATAAATGGAAATAAATGATAAACGTGGATATATATATTTATTTCAGTGATATTTTGTCCAATGGAATTTTTTGGTATCATCTAAATTATCGTAACTTAACCCAACTTTTGAAAATAATTCGTTGTTGTTTCCCAGATAAAGTGAACCAACTAAATTCTCTTTCTTCATTATTAATAACGAATACACACACACAAAAAAAGGTAAATTGATAAAACTCATAAATCTGGGATAATCTAACTGGTGAATTGTTCCTGACGAGTCGTTGGGAAATTCAAATATTCAAACGGAACCGCCCTAACGATTTTAACGGACTTGGTAACATTTAAATCTTCGGAGGGTGTTGGAATTTGAACTGAAAAAAAAGGATGTTTTGTGTATTTCTCTCTACCTGTCTGTCAATGTCTGTCTGTCTTTGGATATAAAAATTACTACAATTCCTCACTCTACTAATTTTTCTGTCGGGTAATAGAAGCACTAAAAAAAAATATATATATATAAAATCTAGTTTTTGCTATGATGAAAAAAAAACGACAATATACAAACACCAAATTATAATATCATTTACATAAACATTAACGTTAATCACCCGTGTGTTTATTTATCTATTAAATGCAAATGAGAAAATAGTAAAAACAAACTCACGATGAAAACACAGACCCATACTCAGGTCAGTCACGGCTCCACACAGACGAACCATCACTTGAGTTGTGTTATGGAAGACATGGCTAGACGTGAGAGGGAAAGGCAGAGATGATGACGGGAAACAAGGTGGGGTGAATGATGAGGGAACTTACCTAACGAGGAGTGTGATGTGTGGTTAGGTTAGGTTAGTGTTCGTACACCTCGTTGCCGGTATATGAGAAGTTCTGTCAGTCAGTGAAATAGATATGACCTCCACGCTCCTCTCTCCTCTCTCCTCTCTCCATCTTCTCCTCCCTCCATCTTCTCCTCCTTCCCCTTCTTCATTCCCCTTCTCTTCCTCCCGTTCTTTCGCATCCCCATCCTTCTCTTCTCATCCTCCTCTCTTTCTCTTTATCCCTCTCCTCCTCATCCTCTTCTTTCTCTCTCCAATCTCTCCTTCTCCTACTCTCTCCCTCTCCTACTCTCTCCCTCTCCTACTCTCTCCCTCTCCTACTCTCTCCCTCTCCTACTCTCTCCCTCTCCTACTCTCTCCTTCTCCTACTCTCTCCCTCTCCTACTCTCTCCCTCTCCTACTCTCTCCCTCTCCTACTCTCTCCCTCTCTCCTTCTCCTACTCTCTCCTTCTCCTACTCTCTCCTTCTCCTACTCTCTCCTTCTCCTACTCTCTCCCTCTCCTACTCCCTTCCCTCTCCTACTCCCTTCCCTCTCCTACTCCCTTCCCTCTCCTACTCTCTCCCTCTCCTACTCCCTTCCCTCTCCTACTCTCTCCCTCTCCTACTCCCTTCCCTCTCCTACTCTCTCCCTCTCCTACTCTCTCCCTCTCCTACTCTCTCCCTCTCCTACTCTCTCTCCCTCTCCTACTCTCTCCCTCTCCTACTCTCTCCCTCTCCTACTCTCTCCCTCTCCTACTCTCTCCTCCTCCTACTCTCTCCCTCTCCTACTCTCTCCCTCTCCTACTCTCTCCCTCTCCTACTCTCTCCCTCTCCTACTCTCTCCCTCTCCTACTCTCTCCCTCTCCTACTCTCTCCCTCTCCTACTCTCTCCCTCTCCTACTCTCTCCCTCTCCTACTCTCTCCCTCTCCTACTCTCTCCCTCTCCTACTCTCTCCCTCTCCTACTCTCTCCCTCTCCTACTCTCTCCCTCTCCTACTCTCTCCCTCTCCTACTCTCTCCCTCTCCTACTCTCTCCTCCTCCTCTCTCCCTCTCCTACTCCTTCTCCTACTCTCTCCTCCTACTCTCTCCCTCTCCTACTCTCGCCTTCTCCTACTCTCTCCCTCTCCTACTCTCTCCCTCTCCTACTCTCTCCCTCTCCTACTCTCTCCCTCTCCTACTCTCTCCCTCTCCTACTCTCTCCTTCTCCTACTCTCTCCTTCTCCCCTCCTCTCCTACTCTCCCTCTCCTACTCTCTCCCTCTCCTACTCTCTCCCTCTCCTACTCTCTCCCTCTCCTACTCTCTCCCTCTCCTCCTCTCTCCTTCTCCTACTCTCTCCTCTCTCCTCTCTCTCCTCTCCTACTCTCTCCCTCTCCTACTCTCTCCTCTCCTACTCTCTCCTCTCTCCTCTCCTTCTCCTACTCTCTCCCTCTCCTACTCTCTCCCTCTCCTACTCTCTCCTCTCCTACTCTCTCCCTCTCCTACTCTCTCCCTCTCCTACTCTCTCCCTCTCCTACTCTCTCCCTCTCCTACTCTCTCCCTCTCTCCCTCTCCTACTCTCTCCTCTCTCCCTCTCCTACTCTCTCCCTCTCCTACTCTCTCCCTCTCCTACTCTCTCCCTCTCCTACTCCCTCTCCTACTCTCTCCCTCTCCTACTCTCTCCCTCTCCTCTCTCCTTCTCCTACTCTCTCCCTCTCCTACTCTCTCCTTCTCCTACTCTCTCCCTCTCCTACTCTCTCCCTCTCCTACTCTCTCTCCACTCCTACTCTCTCTCCGTCTCCTACTCTCTCCCTCTCCTACTCTCTCCCACTCCTACTCTCTCTCCTCTCCTACTCTCTCTCCTCTCCTACTCTCTCCCTTTCCTACTCTCTCCTTCTCCTACTCTCTCCTCTCTCCTACTCTCTCCCTCTCCTACTCTCTCCTTCTCCTTCTCCTCTCTCTCTCTCCTCTCTCCTACTCTCTCCCTCTCCTACTCTCTCCCTCTCCTACTCTCCTCTCCTTCTCCTACTCCTCTCCTTCTCCTACTCTCTCCTCTCCTACTCTCTCCCTCTCCTACTCTCTCCAACTCCTACTCTCTCCCACTCCTACTCTCTCTCCCTCTCCTACTCCTCTCCTCTCTCCTACTCTCTCCCTCTCCTACTCTCTCCCTCCTACTCTCTCCTCTCCTACTCTCTCCTTCTCCTACTCTCTCACTTTCCTACTCTCTCCCTCTCCTACTCTCTCCCTCTCCTTCTCTCCTCCTACTCTCTCCTTCTCCTACTCTCTCCCTCTCCTACTCTCTTCTCCTACTCTCTCCTTCTCCTACTCTCTCTCCCTCTCCTACTCTCTCCCTCTCCTACTCTCTCTCCCTCTCCTACTCCTTTTCCTACTCTATCCCTCTCCTACTCCTTCTCTCTCCCTCTCCTACTCTCTCCTTCTCCTACTCTCTCCTTCTCCTACTCTCTCCTTCTCCTACTCTCTCCCTCTCCTACACTCTCCTTCTCCTACTCTCTCCTTCTCCTACTCTCTCCCTCTCCTACTCTCTCCCTCTCCTACTCTCTCCCTCTCCTACTCTCTCCCTCTCCTACTCTCTCCTTCTCCTACTCTCTCCTTCTCCTACTCTCTCCCTCTCCTACTCTCTCCCTCTCCTACTCTCTCCCTCTCCTACTCTCTCCCTCTCCTACTCCTTTTCCTACTCTATCCCTCTCCTACTCCTTCTCTCTCCCTCTCCTACTCTCTCCTCCTACTCTCTCCTTCTCCTACTCTCTCCTTCTCCTACTCTCTCCTTCTCCTACTCTCTCCTTCTCCTACTCTCTCCTTCTCCTACTCTCTCCCTCTCCTACTCTCTCCCTCTCCTACTCTCTCCCTCTCCTACTCTCTCCCTCTCCTACTCTCTCCTCTCCTACTCTCTCCCTCTCCTACTCTCTCCTTCTCCTACTCTCTCCTTCTCCTACTCTCTCCCTCTCCTACTCTCTCCTTCTCCTACTCTCTTCTTCTCCTACTCTCTCCCTCTCCTACTCCCTTCCCTCTCCTACTCCCTTCCCTCTCCTACTCCCTTCCCTCTCCTACTCCCTTCCCTCTCCTACTCTCTCCCTCTCCTACTCTCTCCCTCTCCTACTCTCTCCCTCTCCTACTCTCTCCTTCTCCTACTCTCTCCTTCTCCTACTCTCTTCTTCTCCTACTCTCTCCCTCTCCTACTCCCTTCCCTCTCCTACTCCCTTCCCTCTCCTACTCCCTTCCCTCTCCTACTCCCTTCCCTCTCCTACTCCCTTCCCTCTCCTACTCTCTCCCTCTCCTACTCTCTCCCTCTCCTACTCTCTCCTTCTCCTCTCCCTCTTCTCCTCTCCCTCTTCTCCTCTCTCCCCACCCCTCTCCCTCCTCTCTCCCCACCCCTCCCCCTCACCCCACTCCCTCCGTCCCCCGCCCTCTCCAAAATGAAGCCTCGTGGTATAAATGAGAGAGCCAGCCGCCGTACCACACAAGGCTGCCAACATTTTCATCAAGGATTCACGGAGGCTTCACGCGCGGCCAGATTAAGTTCTGAACGGGAATTTACCTCACCAAACCTGACACGAATAATCCTCTAGGGCAATGCATTATTCTGACATGATAGATGGATAAATGCTGACATGATAGATGGATAAATGCTGACATGATAGATGGATAAATGCTGACATGATAGATGGATAAATGCTGACATGATAGAGATAAAAAATCTGACATGATAAATATATAAATTCTGACACGATAGATGAACCAATCTGACAGCTCTCTCTCTCTCTCTCTCTCTCTCTCTCTCTCTCTCTCTCTCTCTCTCTCTCTCTCTCTCTCTCTCTCTCTCTCTTCCCCCAGGTAATTCATACACAAGTCCTGTCCCTCACTTTATTCAATAAATTCTCCCTGAACAGCCTCACTCCCCCGGCTGGGTGATGTATGGTGTCGCATTTAATGATGTATACGTGTAAGTAGGGGAGGGGGGAGAGGGGAGAGAGAGAGAGAGAGGAATAAGAGAAATGGAAGGGGGAGAGAAGGAGAGAGAGAGAGGAGCATGTGTATCTCTCTCTCTCTCTCTCTCTCTCTCTCTCTCTCTCTCTCTCCCAAACTAGTCATATGTATGTACGGGGAGCGGGGCGGGGCGGGGCAGGGGGATTGGCGGGGGGGGGGGGCGGGGCAGGGAGGGTGGCGGGGCTAAATATCTTGGGAGACATTGAATTAAGTAGCATTAGACTTCATAGTAATTACCTTAATGAACCAACACTTACCTGAGGAGAACAACTAATTCACCTGGCTGTTTGTAAGAGAGAATTTGTTTGTAATTAGTGGAGATGTTTTGAGTCTCCGGATCACCTGAGGATTAGCACCACCTCAGTTTATGTGTACCTTATGCTTCGGACACCCTAACACTGTGCCTCTACCTAATGGGTGTTAGGTTAGGTTAGGTTTGGCTAGATTAGGTCAGGTCAGGTCAGGTTAGGTTAGGTTTGGTTTGGTTAATCTTAAGGTAAAATATGCTGAGGAATAATGAGTATTTATATGATCCAAATTACCTTTTAATATCACAAGAAAGAAAACTCGTAAGTATGTACAATTCCACCCCCCCCCCCCCCCCAGGTAATATTTTCGGGGTTTTCGCAGAATAGCCTTAAGTAGATAATATGCAGATGAACCAAAGTTGAAGTTTGTTTAGTTTCTTATCTAATTATAAAAAGAGACAAAAAATATAATTATATACACAGTTTCTAAATTAAGATATATTGATTTATGGTGAGAATAAATTATCGTGTTTGGGCTTAACGAAATAACGTACGATTTATTAATAGACTAAATTAAAATAAATAAATATCTTGCCTATGAGACTACTTCATCATGGTGCTTGAATTTATTTTTTCTTAATATCACGAAAGTGGAGAGGAAATATATTATCACGCGACTTATCTTGATTAGGATTTGAGTTATTATGATGGAATTGTTGTGTTAAGGAGTTTGGGGGAAAAAATACATTGTAATAGGGAGAAAAATGGATATGTGCAGTTGTGGACAAAATTCACTGAACAGTTACCTAAGTAGTTGAAGAATAATGGGGATTTTAACATAGTGTTTATATATATTTACTCTGATTTTTATTTGTATTATAGTGTTATTGTTTGTTTATATATAAGTCTGACATATTATATTATTTTTTTTCTCGAATATTCCAACAAAAATCATGAGACTTTCAGGAATCTATTAAGCCATATTAAAAATGTGAGATATATATATTTTTATAATAGATTATTTTTTATTTAGGTTTTATGTAAAAAAAAATGAAAAATCTGAAAAAATAGAGGTACATGATTCTTAAATAGATTCATTTTTCACCTGATAGACATATTTAATTAATTTTGTACACAATTAACTGCAGAAATTATTAAAACATTATTTAATTACAACAAATACATACATTCACAAATACATTAAGTCCCTCACAGAAAAAAAAACATTTATATTTATTGCGGCTGTTGATCCATTTAGGAGAGTGACAGTGGTAGTGATGGAGTGAGTCTCGTTATTGAAACTCTAGGTGGTGTAGGGTAAGAGGTGATGCCATACACTCTCTCTCTCTCCCCAAGGATTATTTTCTACCACACTTGCGTAATTCCTCATAAGTCAATTAACTTCGTAGAGAGAGAGAGAGGAAGAGAATGAAAGAGATAAAGGAAGGAAGTGAAAGTGTGAAAAAGGAAGAGAATGAGAGGGAGGGAGGAACATATAAGAGTAGGGCGTGAAAGAGTGAAAGTTAAAGATACTTCATAAAGAATTAAATGGAAGTTGTCGCTTATTTAGAATATCCACGTTTTGCTGTCTGTCTGCCTGTCTCTGGCCGATTGACTGTCCATTAGTCTTTATTTTAGTCTGTCTGTCTGTTTGCTTTCATATTTCGTGTTTTAATTTGTCTATCTGAATTTCTGGTTCCTTGTGTGTATGTATGTATATATGTATGTATGTATGTATGTATATGTATGTATGTATGGCTAACTGCTGTGTGTAGGGGGGGGGGGCTGTTGCTGTGTCATGTCGAAGGTAAACTTTATTGGCGAACGATTATTTTGATTCCTGGGGGCGTTCATGTGTTACTGTGTTTTATGGAAGTTGTTTATATTTTCTCTCTCTCTCTCTCTCTCTCTCTCTCTCTCTCTCTCTCTCTCTCTCTCTCTCTCTCTCTACATGTGGCACACAGTAAATTAAATGGCAAACGGTAAAAATAAACAGTTGACAGTAGACGGCAGACAGGCAAAAAGACAGAAACAGAGCTAGACGGGAAGAGAGAAAACAAAAGAGAGAGAGAGAGAGAGAGAGAGAGAGAGAGAGAGAGATACCCCTTCAATCAGCCTAATCCTCCCGGTATTAATTTAAAGGAAGTTAAGAGGATTTGTGATATAGAGACAAAAGGACAAAATAGTGGAATTTTACTCTGATTCCACAATATAACTGAGCGGCTGGGGCATTTGTTTCTCCTCTTCTGCCTTTTTTTACTTCTTCTTTATCCTTTCTTCTTCTTTTTTTATTTTCCTTTATTTCTTCTTGCTCTTCTGTTCTTCTTTTTCTTTTTTTCCCTCTTCTTCTTCCTCCACCTCTTCTTCCTCCCTTCTGCTCTTCCCTCTCTTCTTTATTTCTTCTTACCTTTCTTCTTTTTCCTCTTCTTCTTCCTCCACCGCTTCATCTTCCTCCTCCTCCTATCACCCACCACCTCCACACACACACACACACACCTTCCATCTCCACCCACTACACACATACCCCCACACACTGACAACAGTAATGTAACCCTCAGTAATACCCAATGAAAAAATATCCCTCTTAATCAGTCTTACCACACCCGCGGCTAAGACAACAACACACCAGATGGTCTCCGTTATACCTCGCCTATCTGGCAACACCTGTCAGGAAGCTCAGTAATAGTGAAAACATAATTAAAGGCATAACTCTGCCCTCCCGTCTTTAAATATATCTTATGAATAGCACAAGTTTCACCCGAGTTCTGCTCATTAGTGGTGTGATTCAAGTGGCGATTGTGTAAAAGTAGCTTAGTATATTATGAGGTTTTATTGCCAATCTGATAAAAGTGGTCTTCCATGTTAATGACTATCCAAGGAAAAGACTATTTTTATGTAATTTTGGTTGTAATATTCATGTTGTTCTTAATCTAACGTTTTTATTTTTTCACTTATATATATATATATATATATATATATATATATATATATATATATATATATATATATATATATATATATATATATATATATATATATATATATTCCCTTTGGCAAGGGATTCATTTAAGTCAATTGCAGATTAGCAACTGAGCCAACGTAACGAGCGGATCTTTCTCATTTTCGTACCAATATTACGCTAAGGAGAGTTATAAAAAGAGAAGACTTTTAAACCACCTGTTAGCCATTTTTTGTCGGGGGAGAGGGGGCTGGAGGGGAAGAGGTGAGGGGGGGTGGAGGAAAGGAGAGGAAGGGGGAGCAGAGGGTTCATTCTATCCCATTAAGTGAGAGCATTAGAATGACAGGCCATTAATTTTGTATATATATTTTAATATTTCTCAGAGTATTTTCCCTACAGCAGTTCTTTAGATAGATAGATAGACACTGAGTAAACTCGTCAAACAAGCTTAAATTAATTCAGCATGTATACAGACAGCTCGGGTATACACTACACATAGACAGTACTGTACAGGTATACACTACACATAGACAGTACTGTACAGGTATACACCACACGTAGACAGTACTGTACAGGTATACACCACACGTAGACAGTACTGTACAGGTATACATTACACATAAACAGTACTGTACAGGTATACACTACACATAGACAGTACTGTACAGGTATACACCACACACAGACAGTACTGTACAGGTATACACTACACATAAACAGTACTGTACAGGTATACACTACACATAGACAGTACTGTACAGGTATACACCACACGTAGACAGTACTGTACAGGTATACACTACACATAGACAGTACTGTACAGGTATACACCACACGTAGACAGTACTGTACAGGTATACATTACACATAAACAGTACTGTACAGGTATACACTACACATAGACAGTACTGTACAGGTATACACTACACATAGACAGTACTGTACAGGTATACACTACACACAAACAGTACTGTACAGGTATACACTACACATAGACACTACTGTACAGGTATACACTACACACAGACAGTACTGTACTGGAATACACTACACACAAACAGTACTGTACAGGTATACACTACACACAAACAGTACTGTACAGGTATACACTACACACAGACAGTACTGTACAGGTATACACTACACATAAACAGTACTGTACAGGTATATAAACAATGACCTATAATATGATACAAAAAATAATTTAAGACAATTCTAAAAATGGGATAAATGCTCTATATATATTTTTTTTTCTTGTGCTAATATTATAAATTAAATACGTGGTTTTTTAATATCAAGTCCTAATGAAAGAAAAACCGCTTTATGGAACTTCCTGACTAAAATTACGTCCTTTTTAACAATCTTTTATCAATTTATTTACCCTAACTCGAGTATGTGGTGGTTAAAAAATTTATTCTCTCTCTCTCTCTCTCTCTCTCTAAATCATATTATTTTATTTTATTATTTTGTTTTCCTTTGGCATTATTATTTTTCAAAGAGATTTATAAATAATCCCTTAAACACATAAATCCTCTTATAACTTTTATACACATTTCTTAATTTTAAGGAAAAACATTTATGGTAAAAATATCTCATTCGTTTTTATGTGTTTTTGACGAGGAAAAAATACGTAGATGTGGGGGGGTTACTTTTTGATCTGAGAATTTTGAGATTTTCTGAGTAAGGGGAGGAATGAGAGAGACGGGAGAAGGAGAAGTTAGGAAAGAAGGTGGAGAGAGTGAGAGAGGGAACTCGACGGAAGAGGAACGTGGGGGAGTTGATGGAAAGGGTACACACATGCACACACACACGCACGCACACACGCACACACGCACGCACGCACGCACACACACACACACGCACGCACGCACGCACGCACGCGCACACACACACACACACACACACACACACACACACACACACAGAAAAAAGAAATACCTACTCTCTCTCGCACACTAATTGTCAACACTACCTGGATAATTACAAAAGTTTCCTACAATATTGCAAAGGTTTCCAGGAAAATTGCAAAGGGTTCCAGGAAAAGTAGAAATGTTTCCAAAAAAATTGCAAATGTTTCCAGGAAAATTGCAAATTTTCCAGGAAAATTGCAAAGGTTAAGGAAAGCTGCAAAGGTTTCCAGGAAAATTGCAAAGTTTCCAGGAAAATTGCAAAAGTTTCCAGGAAAATTGTAAGGTCTTCCCGGACGAGCAAGTTGCAATACACGGCAGCAAGAGAAAGACAACTCCGTCACATTGTTTAAAAGTCTTACATTGTCCAACCCAGCTTGTGTTCACCCCCCCCCCCCCCTGTCGTGTGCCATGACCAGAGGGAGAGAGAGAGAGAGAGAGAGAGAGACATCATTATATATCATACATTATAGATCATCATACATCATCATACATCATAATGTTATCTTCTTAAGCTCCGGTTTATATGCTTCAGTGAGTGAGTGCCTCTCTCTCTCTCTCTCTCTCTCTCTCTCTCTCTCTCTCTCTCTCTCTCTTTTTCATTAATGGTAAACTGACCGTGAAAGAAAACACTTTTCACTTTAATTTTTTTTTTATCGTACATAGAAAACGGGAAGTTAGTTTGATTTTTACCTGAACTGACGATATTAAGTTATGGAGTTAATTCAATGTGGCTTTGATGTTCTTCTAGCAACCGAATACCGGACGATAAACTGTAGACATCGTTTATTTTATAGTGATAATAATAAACCGATGTCATTTGTTTATGTTATTTTTAAAGTTAAATATGTGATAGGTCTCTGAGTGTCACTAGTCTCTTCCTCCCTCTCCAGTTTGTTGGTTATAAGTGTTTGGAATGTGTTTACAGACGTCTCTTGTTATAACGTCACGTGGCTAGTGTTTATGTTCTACACATATCAGCTGTTTTTGTTGTGTCGTCAGTTGACTCCCCAACAGCTGTTTTTGTTGTGTCGTCAGTTGACTCCCCAACAGCTGTTTTTGTTGTTGTGTCGTCAGCTGACTCCCCAACAGCTGTTTTTGTTGTTGTGTCGTCAGCTGACTCCCCAACAGCTGTTTTTGTTGTTGTGTCGTCAGCTGACTCCCCAACAGCTGTTTTTGTTGTTGTGTCGTCAGCTGACTCCCCAACAGCTGTTTTTGTTGTTGTGTCGTCAGCTGACTCCCCAACAGCTGTTTTTGTTGTTGTGTCGTCAGCTGACTCCCCAACAGCTGTTTTTGTTGTTGTGTCGTCAGCTTACTCCCCAACAGCTGTTCACCACCTCAGATTCATACCTTCATGTAAACAAACTAACAATTTCCCTCACAACTCTTACACGCACCCTAGAATATATTCCATCTGAGCTAACACCTTCTACATCCATCACCAATGTTACAGTGTAGTCGACACCAATGGAACTTTGGTCATCATTGCTAAGAAATAAAATGGTTTAGGATTTTTGGGTGTTATGCATTAAATTCCGTTTGAAATTCTTGGAACAGAAGAGAGAAACGTCTTTGTGGTGGATAGCTTTTCTGGCATGGTGTTGTGATGTAGGAGGGAGAGGGGGGAGGGAGAGAAAGAGAGGGATGGATGGAGGGAGGGAGAGAAAGAGAGGGATGGATGGAGGGAGGGAGAGAAAGAGAGGGAGGGATAGAAAGAGAGGGATGGATGGAGGGAGGGAGAGAAAGAGAGGGATAGATGGAGGGAGGGAGAGAAAGAGAGGGATGGATGGAAGATGTTTGGGAAGAAGGGGGAGGGGAAGAATGGGAAAGGAGGCGGTAGAAATGGATAGGAGAGAGAGAGAGAGAGAGAGAGAGAGAGAGAGAGAGAGAGAGAGAGAGAAGGAAGATCAGAGGGATGGTAGAGGAGAAAGAAGGAAGGGACGGAGGGAGGGATAGGATAGAATGAACTAGAAAAGGAGAGGAAGGAGGAAGAATAAGAAAGAAACAGATATTAAACAACAATAACTGTCACGACACATAATAATAATAATAATAATAATGATAATAATAATAATAATAATTAACGGTTTATTGAAAGAGCTTGGCAGCCAGAAGGCTGAAAATATACAGTTACATATTTGGGGAATGGGCTTCGAATTACAAATAATATACAAGTAACATAAGTGATACAAATAAGATATATAATAACTAGATGGGGAGAAGCTCAAACTACAGTGCATTTCAACATAGTGACAGTGCAAGAAGTAGTATTTACTAGGAGTGAATACACTGGTTTATTACAAGTTATTGATAATTGGGACTGGGCTGTTCTTATAGCGATCAGTTCGTGCACGTATGGGCTGGATGCGGTTGTGGTGTCGAACAGCAATTCTCGGGCTATGGATCTCAGGTGGTAGTAGGAGCCGGTGTCCAGGATGGTGTAGAAGAATAATCTTGCATGCCCTCTTTTGCACTTTTTCGAGGTGTTTACGTTGTGTGGCATTTAGGGAGGAAGACCAGGTAGGGGAGGCATAGGTGAGCTTGGGAAGTATGAATGTTGTGTAAACACTGAGGAGCTCGGGTGCAGGAACTCCGAGGGACTTGAGTCGGCGGAGGAGGTGGAGACGGAAACTGGAGGATTTGACAACTTCACTGACGTGTGGTTTCCAATTTAGTTTGTTGTCTATGGTGACGCCAAGGAGCTTTTTGGAATCTACAACCTGGAGTGTGTTCGGACCTAAAGTAATGGAAGGAGGTGGGACAATGTCGGAGGAGAGGTTGATGTGCATAACCATGGTCTTGGTATGGTTGATGGTGACATGGTTGTTGGTGGCCCAGTTTTGGAGACTGTTCAATAAATCCTGAAGGGCGGTATAGTCGGGAGCAGAATTGCTGACGCTGATCCCAATGGTGGAGCCGTCGACATATTTCCAGCGAGCAGGGGTTTCTCTTAGGGCATCATTGATGAGCATAAGGAAGCAGAGTGGTCCCATCTTGGTGCCTTGGGGGACGCCACAGGTGAGTGACTGAAAGGTGGAGACAGCCCCTCGGAAGCGTACAGCTTGGCGTCGGTCACTGAGGAAGTCTGTAAGCCATGGTATAAGACTTCTCCGAAGCCCGAGGTCAATAGCTTTGTTGATGATTATATTGTGGTCGACTAGGTCGAATGCTTTAGTGAAACCAATGAAGGCGACAGCTACAGACGTTTTTCGTTTCTCGAGATGGCGGTATATGTAATCGAGAAAGCTGACAAGACAGTGAGTGGTGGAGGAAGTTTTCATATTGCCAAATTGCTGAGGGTCTACGACTCCTGCAATATCAGCATAAGCCCAGTCGAACACAAAACTTTCACAGATTAGGCTGGGTATTGGGGTGATTGCAATAGGTCGTAGCTGATTTAAGGATTGTGGGCTGGTTGACTTGGGCACTGGTGATACATAAGAGGTCTTCCAGTCAGCTGGGCATCTGGCTTGACTGAGAAAAGCATTGATGATGGAGCATAGGGGTTTAGCAAGCTCCGGGGAGAACTCCTTGAAGAGTTTCATTGGTAAGTCAATGGGGGTGGTGGAGCGTTTTAATTTTAGTTTGTCCAGGCGTTTTGCTACTTCAAATTCTTCTACTAAGTCAGTGGGAAGGGGGAACTGGTAGGTAAGCAGGGAGAGTGGTTGTGTCAAGCCGGGGGAGCGTCTGGCATATAGTAGCGAAATGGTTATTTGATTGCTCAGCTGCGTCAACATTAGTGAGATGGCTAAGGAAGGGGAGGGGGTGTTTCTTATTGTTTAGTCCACAGAGTTCTTTAAGCTTACCATACCATTGACTGATGTTGGTCTGCTTCAGGTGTTGTAATTTGGTTGGGTAGTGGGACTTCTTTGCAGTGCGTATTTCGCGGATGACTCGGTTGCTAAGGGACCTGTAGCGGATGTGGTCTTTGAGATGAAAGGCTCTGTCTCTCTGTTGCATAAGCTTCACAGATGTGCTAACTCATAAGGGATTCGAACCTTGGACTACAAAGCTTTCGGCCTAGTTTTGTAACCACTCCGCCATTAATTCCTACACACACACACACACACACACACACACACACACATATACAGTATAACATACCTCAATCATCACAATACACTCGCCAACACAACACACTCATCAACACAACGCACTCACCATCACAACACACTCACCATCACAACACACTCGCCAATACAACACACTCATCAACACAACGCACTCGCCAACACAACGCACTCGCCAACACAACGCACTCACCATCACAACACACTCACCATCACAACACACCCACCATCACAACACACCCTCCATCACAACACACTCGCCATCGCAACACACTCGCCATCGCAACACACTCGCCATCGCATCACACTCGCCATCGCAACACACTCGCCATCGCAACACACTCGCCATAACAACACACTCACCATCATAAGTCACCATCGCAACACACTCACCATCGCAACACACTCACCATCACAACGCACTCGCCATCACAACGCACTCGCCATCGCAACACACTCACCATCGCAACACACTCACCATTGCAACACACTCACCATCG
>CAUDMG010001266.1:2207500-2292418 GCA_958450375.1 Homarus gammarus
TTATGTATACATGTAATGTTTGTGTGTGTGACTAGGGTTGTCGCCCCCTGGGGTGTAATAAATTAATTAAATCATAAATAATAAGCCCAGCATGACTAAACAGTGGCTCTCAAGCAGCAGATGCCCGTAGTGGGGTGTTAAGCTTGAGAGATAAGTCACAATGTCGGGAAAGACCTCAGTAACAACATTCCATCCCCTAGCTATGCCAAGTAGCTATCAAGTTCCTTCAGTTGAGGAGTTTGTGGATGACTAATGCCTCCATAGTGACCAAGTCTGACTAAGACTCACCAAGAACTGTCCCTCTTAATTGGGGTGTGGCTGTGGTGACGTCACTTTAAAATTCTAATTGATGAGTGGCCGAGTTTTTTGTACCACGTATTATCTGGTGGGGGGGGGGGGGGGCACAGTGGTACTTTGCTATTTAAGCAGAATTTTAAATACACTCAGTCTAACACAGATGTAGAGATACAGACTTTATAAGAACATAACATAAGAATGGAGGAAACTGCAGCGGGCCTATTGGCCCATACTGGGCAGTCCCGTTTACACCCAACCCCTATTGCTCATATGAGCATCCAACCTATGTTTGAAGCAATTCAGCGTATTCGAGTTAATGATGATATTTGGTAACTTGTTCCATTCATCCACTACTCTGTTTCCAAACCAATGTTTACCTATTTCGCCCCTAAATCTAAATTTGTCTAATTTAAAACCATTGTTACGAGTTCGCTCCTGGTTGGATAGTTTGAGTACCTTTGTAATGTCCCCTTTGTTTAGCCCTGCCTTCCACTTATACACCTCTATCAGGTCGCCCCTCGCTCTACGTCTCTCAAGGGAGTGCAAATTAAGATGCTTTAACCTGTCTCTATACTCAAGGTTCCTAATGCCCGGGATTAGTCTTGTCATTCTCCTCTGAATTCTTTCCAAGGATTCTATATCCATTCTGTAATACGGTGACCAGAACTGAACTGCGTAATCCAGGTGTGGTCTCACAAGAGCAAGATACAGTTTTAGGATGACCTCGCTAGTCTTGTAACTAACACTCCTTTGTATGAACCCAAGTACTTTATTAGCCTTGTTACGAGCAAAAACACATTGTTTACTTGGCTTAAGGTTCCTACTTATCATTACTCCTAAATCTCTCTCGCAGTCGGATTTCTCTATGGCATCGTTGTTCATCTGGTATCTGGTTTCCCTGTTTACATCTCCTATACTGAGTACTTTACATTTGTCGACGTTGAATTTCATCTGCCATTTTTCAGACCATTCGAAAAATTTGTTTAGATCATCCTGTAGTTTTGCCGAGTCCTCGTCAGATTTAATAACACGTCCTATTTTAGTGTCATCAGCAAATTTACTTATGTTGCTGTCTATGCCGATATCTATGTCGTTTATGTATATAATAAATAATAATGGTCCAAGTACTGAGCCTTGGGGAACTCCACTTGTGACGTTGCTCCAATGGGACTTAGTGCCGTTAATGCTCACTCGCTGTTTCCTGTCCTGTAACCACGCCCTAATCCATTTAAGGATGTTACCTTTGATGCCATGTGCTTCTACCTTTCTAATTAGTCTTTCGTGGGGGACTCTGTCGAAGGCTTTGCTAAAGTCGAGATATACCACATCATAATTGTGCCCCTCGTCCACCGATTCGAAAACTGATGAAAAGAATGTTAATAGATTAGTTAGACAAGAACGTCCGCTTGTGAAGCCATGCTGGGAATCATTGATCAATTGGTGCTTCCCCAGGTGATTTTGAATAGAGATTGAAATGATTGCTTCCAGTAATTTGCCTACTATTGATGTTAGACTGATTGGGCGGTAGTTAGAGGATAGTGATCTATCCCCCTTCTTGAAAATCGGTATTACATTCGCTATCCTCCAGGATTCTGGTACTACACCTGTTTTATGGACATGTTAAACAACTTTGCTTTGGGCATACTAAGCTCTTCCTTACATTCCTTTAATACTCTGGCAAATATCTCATCGGGACCAGGTGACTTATTAGGCTTTAGTTTGTCTATTTGCTTACTAACATCGTTACTAGTCACTACTATCTCACTTAATTTGTTTTCTTCACTATCTCTGAATAGAGTCGGTGCCTCGGGTATCATGTTTAAATTTTCGGTGGTGAAAACTGTTGAAAAATATTTATTCAAATTATTGCTCATTTCTCCGTCGTTATCAGTGAGCTCGCCGGTATCTGACCGTATTGGTCCAATCTTTTCTTGTGTTTTAGTTTGATACATTTGGTAGAATCCTTTGGGGTTTGTCTTCGCCTCCCTTGCTATCCTTACCTCATTATTCCTCTTGGCTTTCCTTATCTCGGTTTTAACCCTACTCGCCAATATCTTATAATAATCCTGGAGGTAAATTTCGCCATGCTTTATCCTTCTATCTATAGCCTTCCTTTGGCCAATGATGTTCTTTGAATAATTATTTATCCATTTAGGGTCAATGTTGTCTGATCTGAGTTTTTTGTATGGTATGTTCTGCCTTTGTGCATTAAGTAACTCATTATTTAAATTGTCGTGGAACTCGGCAATCTCAGATCTCTTTATCAGGTCGGAATCATCTGTCAGGTTCACGGCCAAGCGCGACACCCCCACTCTCAGCTGCCTCTTTAAACTGTCAAAGCTTGCCCTTCTGAAATCTGGTACTTTAGTGGAATTTTCCTTACGTCTGCCCTGAAAATATAACTGGAATCTAATTTCTTTGTGATCGCTGTTTACAAGTTCGTTCCCTACCTAGACATTGCTACATAGATTGCTACTCCACCTCTTTTCCTGGTCTGCCTATCGAACAATTTGTAACCCGCAATTTGGTATTCGATCTGCAACTCACGTGAGTCTAGGTTGATCCATGTTTCAGTGAATGCTATTATATCGATTTTTTCGGTACATACCAAGGCCCTAATATCATTCATTTTGTTTCTCATACTTCTACTGTATAATATGTATAATTAGGAAAGCATAAATATATTCCTTTATGTTATGCTTCTTTATTGTGATGCATATTACAAAGGGTACTGAACAGCAATGTGTTGACATAAAATTTCCAGAGGATTATCAGAAAAACGATCATGCCACATGAATTCTTGAAGGTAAGAATTTAAAAAACTTCGTTTGCAGCCACGCATGGTCTTGATGTAACTCTTGTTCTTGTTCCAATATGATTCAATCGTTTGTGTGTGCACACCAGTTTTCACTTCCACAAAATTGACTGAGTGGTTCACAGTTCTGTGCGTGTATCCAAGACTTTGAATATTGTTTTGTTTTGTTTTGTTTTATCTTCTTCGCCACTGATCGGCTTGTTAGCCGCTTGGGCGATCGGTCACGTCTCTTTTCATTTATATTCTTCACCAAAAGATCGGCTCGCTAGCCGCCCGGGCGATCGGTCACGTCTCTGTCACGCACTGTTGGCAAATACTGGGCATGCACCGGCTCCTGAATGTACCTGAACCCGCTCCAGTGTTGGTCAAGTCTTCTCTTGAAAGAGCTCACACTCGGTGCCGTCACAACACTCTCTGGTAGATTGTTCCAAGAGTTTACAACCCTCACTCCGAAAAAGTTTGCCCTCACGGTTTTCCGGACTTGCGGCTTCTTCAATCTTGAGCTGTGACCCCTTGTGGGGCGAGCGTCCGCCAGCTCCAAGTAAGGACACTCAACTGAGTAGTGCCCCCTGAGATGCTTATAAACCTCAACTAGGTCCCCCCTTGCCCGTCTGTAGTATAAGCTAGGCAAGTTCAGGCGCTCCAATCTCTCAGGGTAGCTGAGGTGCCGAAGTGCAGGCATCAGTTTGGTGGCCCTCCTTTGAACATTTTCAACCAACTGACAGTCCCTAGCATATCTCGGGGACCAGATGGGGTGACAGTACTCCAGATGGGGAAGCACTTCACTCCTGAAGATCGTCACGAGGGACGGACCGTCTAGATATCTGAACGACCTTCTTATAAGACCCAATAATTTATTTGCCTGATTTACCTTCTTCTCACAATGGCCCGAGAACTTCAGCTCATTGTCAACATACACACCTAGGTCCTTCTCACACACAGTCTCAACTAGTACATTTTCTTCATCCCGTTGGGACATATGGTACGCCTCCTTACCGTTGGTACGCCCCAGGTGCATCCTCTTACACTTCGTGACATTGAATCTCAGCAGCCATTCCTTCGACCATTCCTGGAGCCCACAGAGGTCCTTCTGCAGCTCTTCACAGTCCGCTTGGTTCTTAATTTCCCGAAATAACTTGCCATCATCGGCAAACATTTGTATGGAGGAGTGTACAACGTCAGGCATATCATTTATGAAACAAACAAACAACCGCGGGCCCAATACACTACCCTGCGGTACCCCACTTGTTACAGGTACAGATGACGATTTCGTGCCATTAGTCACCACACATTGCTTGCGGTCATGTAGAAAGTCTTCTATCCACGCTAGGACATTTCCCCGAATTCCGTACCCTTCCAGTTTGATTTTCAGCCTTTCGTGGGGTACACTGTCGAAAGCCTTGGCAAAATCTAGGTAAATATTGTCGATATTACCACCCCGTTCTAGAATATGGGTCCAAATATCCAATACCTTGAGCAATTGTGTCAAGCAAGAGCGCCCCGGCATAAAACCGTGTTGGCAATCTTTTACAATGTTGTTTCGTAGTAGATGTTCCATCGCTGCATCTCTGATAATACTCTCAAGTACTTTACATATTATGCTGGTCAGGCTCACCGGTCTATAGTTGTTCGTGGAGTGACTATCGCCCTTCTTGAAGATAGGACTCACATAAGCCACTTTCCATTCACTGGGGACCATTAGTTCATCCAGGCATTTACAAAATAGGATCTTCAGGGGCTCTGCAAGCTCGTTGCACAACTCTCTTAGCACTCTAGGATGCACCATGTCAGGGCCGGGACTCTTATGGACGTTTAGCCTGGACAGTTTATTTCTAATACCCTCTTCTGTGAACACAATGTGGGTCAGTGCTGTGTCGAACCGTCTGTCCTCAAACGCAGGAAGGTTAGTTGCATCCTCTCTTGTGAACACTGAGGAAAAGAAGCTGTTCAATGCCTCAGCTTTATCCTGGTCAGAATCTGCGTAACTACCATCTTCAAGCCTCAGGTCTGATACTCCTACTCGCGTTTTCAATTTCGACTTTGAATATTGCGGTATGCTCTCCACTCATCACTGTGAATGACTGATCCTTGTTGAACCACTTTGAGTATTATAGGAAGAAGAGTGGCAGCATCCCTTGTCTCGACAATTTCCATGACTCCACTAACCTGAAGATTAACACCCATGGAGGGTCCTGACCCCACCTGAAGAATTGTCGCCCTGCCAAACTCTGGGGTGACAATTCTTCAGGTGATCCGATTTTTGTTTTTCAATTTTATTGGAAAAAATTATTAGAAAAACATAATTAATTAAAAGTACTAAAAATCTTGAGTACGTTATAAAAAGTAAATACCAAGAATGTTACTTAAGTACAGTAATCAAGTACATGTATTCAGTTACTTTACCACTCTGTGTGTGTGTGTGTGTGTGTGTGTGTAATAATAATAATAATAATAATAATAATAAACGGTTTATTGAAAAAGTTTGCAGCCCGAAAGCTGAAAATATACATTGGACAGAAATGACTTATTACATACATTGGTGGTTTAACAAAAGCCTTCATTAGAGAAAGGTGAAGGAACATAGTGTGTGTGTGTGTGTGTGTGTGTGTGTCCTCTTCATAAAACATATCTAACAAGTTAACGTCTTATAATGAACACAAAACCCACGCATCTTTTTCTTTGCCAAAGTAAAATTTTCCCTGATCAATTAAGATTTTTCTTTAGAAAGTCTCCCGGGGTCACTAACACCTTTCTCTCCCGAATTTTCTTGTTAAGCGAGTTGGCCTTATTTTTGAGACAAATTTAACTGATGTACTTGTTTCCTTATGTAAGTCTCTCTCTCTCTCTCTCTCTCTCTCTCTCTCTCTCTCTCTCTCTCTCTCTCTCTCTCTTACTGTAAGTTTAGGTGTTAACTCATAGCCAATTAGTTGTGTGAACGTTATAGAAGTACCACCATTGATGTAAGTGTTAAACAGCTTCCTCGTGTAATTCCGTATTGAATCGACCTACTGTATTCTTTGTCATTGTGTATGTACTGTATATGCTCGACCAATATGACTTTGTCTGACAACTTGAGAGAGAGAGAGACCCACAAAAACCTACTGTGTCACCAGTATTCCGGAGTTATCCTTTAACCATTAGAGAAAATGATATACCACTGTATTACATGAGTAACTATAGAAATATGAATAAAACTTTATACGACTTTTTTCTTCTTCTTCTTCTTCTTCTTCTTGACAATTTATCTTTTTGTTGGTGAAATGAAGTTGGCGACTTGTTTTCTTCACCATCATTGATCTTGATAAGTCTTGTCTTTTACTTTACGCTACGTTAGGTTAGGTTAGGTTAGGTTAGCATTAAGTTGGGTTAGGTTAGTTTTAGGTTAGGTTAGGTTAGGATTAGGTTAGGTTAGCATTAAGTTGGTTATTCATAAGGTAAAATAAGCTGGGGACTAATCTTCATGTGGGCCTATATATTTGTAACCTGACATAAGACCAAGGTTGAGATGCTTAGGTCCTGTGGTAAGACGAGAGGAGGAAGGGGAGGGGGACTTGGATGACCCAATCAGAAGAAGACGATCACAGCGAGGAAAAAATGGAGGAAATTAGTTGAGAGAGACACGGCGTTGAGGAAATTGATTGGGAGAGACACGGCGTTGAGGAAATTGGTTGGTAGAGACACGGCGTTGAGGAAATTGGTTGAGAGAGACTCGGGGTTGAGGGAATTGGTTGAGAGAGACTCGGGGTTGAGGAAATTGGTTGGGAGAGACACGGGGTTGAGGAAATTGGTTGGGAGAGACACGGGGTTGAGGAAATTGGTTGAGAGAGACTCGGGGTTGAGGAAATTGGTTGAGAGAGACTCGGGGTTGAGGGAATTGGTTGAGAGAGACTCGGGGTTGAGGGAATTGGTTGAGAGAGACTCGGGGTTGAGGAAATTGGTTGAGAGAGACACGGGGTTGAGGAAATTGGTTGAGAGAGACACGGGGTTGAGGAAATTGGTTGGGAGAGACACGGGGTTGAGGAAATTGGTTGGGAGAGACACGGGGTTGAGGAAATTGGTTGAGAGAGACACGGGGTTGAGGAAATTGGTTGAGAGAGACACGGGGTTGATGAAATTGGTTGGGAGAGAGACACAGGGTTGATAATAACTGAAGAAAGAGAAGAAAAAGACACACCTAACTTTTGGCAAATATAAAAGAGTTAAAAACAGCTCCACCAACTTTTAATAAACTGACAACAAATTTACCCTAAATGTGGCTGCAAAGACACATTAAATAATAATATTAAATATATATCAAAGTAGAAATCGAAGAAATATAGAAAAATAAAATCAATCATACCAACTCGTACTCAACAGTCTGTAAAATTCAGTTATATCGTACTACAAGTCACTGAAACCCAATGAAATTTGGTTAATTTTTCGCAAAGTTGGCAACACCGATTTATTCTTCGTCACCAATAAAACAAATACATGAAAGGAAACTCGTCATTGATATGGTTAATTACGAATGGGTTCTGACAGCGACCTGCTCTACCTTGTGATTAGAACCTATCTGGATTAAGCCTTTACAGGGCAAATTATCCATTAGGTATTGTTATATACAGGTGATGGAGGCAAGATAAATATCAGTGTGTGGTAACTATTTTCTACGTGTGTGTGTGTTGAAATATAGACAGGTAGAGCGGTAGATAGAGAGTAAAAAAGCAAACACATACACACACATCAAGTGGTAGGTGCAACAAATAATAGAATATTCGTCATTCTGTACCGCTCTTTCTATCTGACAGTATATCTACAGGTATGAATATATTCTATACATACATACATACATACATAAAGTCATATATAATATTGTGGACCTGGTCTCACCCTCCTCTGTATATATACACACCTTGGTTTGTATTTCTCTCTCTAGTCTGTACTCACCCCTGAAGATGTGAATTACATGAAAGCGCTTGGGAACTTCGTGTTTTCTTCTTTCCTTGTGGTTATCAGCATGTATATATATATATATATATATATATATATATATATATATATATATATATATATATATATATTGAAAAAAATCGTTCTTCCTCAATCTGTGAGTAAGTGAGAGAGTGAGTAACCCATTCAGGGCTACTGTAAGTGGGTCTGTTAAGTGTGTGTTGACGTTCATGATAAGGCACCTCAAGGTTTACTTAACAGAGAATAGTGTACTTATAAAACGTACCTATACCATTACAGAGCTGTTGTTGTATGACATAACAGAACTTGGTGTACCGTGATGTGTATTCAGACGTATCTGAGCGTGAGTTGCAGCTCTCTCTCTCTCTCTCTCTCCTTCATTTGTTAATAAAAGTATACCAAAAGAAGATAAATCAATATAATATAGTACGATTAACCTAACCTGTAATTAGGCCAGGTGAGGGCGTAATAGTTTGTGATAATGTCTCTAGAATGACAAAAGAATCGTATATACAGGGATATAATGGTTGATATGCCCTGATGACAGCTCGTTATTATTTCCGCCTCGTGTTATGAGATTATATCAGTAGTCAGCTGTTTGTTTACATATTCAGCCTCACGGGGAAACATAACGGGTCACCTGAAGATTAGACACCCTATCTTATTCCACCGCATTAGCCAACACACCTTGGGTTTGGTGTGGTGTGGTGTGGTGTCGTCTATTCAATCATCAGGTGATATAAGCTGGTGGTGCCTAATCCTCAGGTGATGCCATATTTATATCACTATCACTGGGTTGTTTAATCAGCCAATCAGAACAGTAGTTTCGTGGTCTGTTCGTGGTTTTGAGTCCGCGTCCTTAATTAACATGGTATAACGGACATACAAGTGATACTATATCCAGGTATCCGACACCAATGGTTATTATACAGTATATTCCACATTATGCTTGCTTACACCTGCTACCTACACCTGATACCTAAACCGGGCTACCTACACCTGCTACCTACACATCCTTCCTACACCTACTACCTACACCGACTACCTACACCTACACCTGCTACCTACACCTGCTACCTACACCTCCTTCCTACACCTCCTTCCTACACCTCCTTCCTGTTTGTTCCACTCTACGAATTTGTTTGCGATTTTTCCACCAAGTTTGATGAAAAACGATTGTGCCGTTTCGACTGCCCAGAACACACACACACACACACACACACACACACACCTAGTCCTATAGTATACAGTATTAGATAGATCTTGGAGTCACCAACACGCTACTTTGTTTATATCCGGCGTGTCTGGGATGCTGCGTCGGTTAGTTGTAAAGGGGTCATGGGTCAGGTCACTTGTAGAGGGGTCATAAGTCAGGTCACTTGTAAAGGGGTCAAAAGTCAGATCACTTGTAAAGGGGTCAAAAGTCAGGTCACTTGTAAAGGGGTCATAAGTCAGGTCACTTGTAAAGGGGTCATGGGTCAGGTCACTTGTAGAGGGGTCATAAGTCAGGTCACTTGTAAAGGGGTCAAAAGTCAGATCACTTGTAAAGGGGTCAAAAGTCAGGTCACTTGTAAAGGGGTCATAAGTCAGGTCACTTGTAAAGGGGTCATGGGTCAGGTCACTTGTAGAGGGGTCATAAGTCAGGTCACTTGTAAAGGGATCATAAGTCAAATCACTTGTAAAGGGGTCATGGGTCAGGTCACTTGTAAAGGGGTCATGGGTCAGGTCACTTGTAGAGGGGTCATAAGTCAGGTCACTTGTAAAGGGGTCATCAGTCAGGTCACTTGTAAAGGGGTCATGAGTTAGGTCACTTATAAAGGGGCAGAGGTCAAATGTGTATGCATGAGTTGCCTCTGTCTACCCAGCAGTAATTGGGGACCGGGATGTTAATCGATTTGCAGATTGTGTTCCGGGGTAATGGTTAGCCAGTGCAGTTGGCGAGTTGTCCGGTCTTGTTGGATTATTTCCTAACAATGTGTCCTTCAGCTCGGTACCTTAGGGCATAGTTGTTGTGCTGGCGCCAGCTTCTACACTTTAAAAACAGTTTCACGCCAAGGTGGGGGGTTGGTGGGTTGGTATGTGTGAATACGTGTGTTCTTGTATGTGAATATGTCTGAGTATGCATGTTTCCTGTGTGTGAGGGGGGTTGGGGGGTCAGGATGGGGCGTGAGGGGGCAGTCATTCAAACCACCACTGTTAGAAGTTTGTAGATCATATTTACCAGATAATGTTGTACTTGTATTAACCTCTTGCATTAACCCAAACGGTAGTGTCCCTAACAGTTAGAACATGGAAGTAATGTGTGGGAGGTTCAGCACAGTGACTCGCCGCCGTCAAGTAAGGGTGGAAGAGCCCGCTCACCCTAAGGCCCGACTGTATCACCAACTCCTGACCCCGACTGTATGACTGGTGACGTGTCTCTCCTGTGCTTGGGTACCGTTGTTATAGTGACACCCTGCAACATGATATATACCATAAAACATCCAACACTACTTAACAAACTTTTCTTTCCCTCCACTTAGAGTCTTGTGTTTTCAGCTCTTCCCCGTTTTCTGCATCAACTCGTTAAATTTTTCGTAATTTATGATAGATTTTGTTGTAGCTAATGATATGGTAATGCATTAATTACTGTGGGTTTTTTTTGTAGTGTTTTGTTCTGAAAGACGATAGCTGCTGAAGCACATTAGTGCATTATTACAACAGCAACCAATTATTATTATTATTATTATTGTATGTATATTATGTATGCTGGATTATATATCATGTATGTATATTATGTATGTGCTCCATTTATGTATTATTTATTCAGCCTAGCTAGCAGCATGTGGCAATGTTATTACCATATCCCACACGCTTAATTAATGTGCCTGGCGACGTATGGAAGCTGCTAATGTATCACTTGCCATACGTCGCCTATAGCAGTTGACCGGGAGCCTAGTCAAGAGAGAGTGCTGCTCTCCTTTGTGTACATACTCTTATCCAGTAAACCGAACCTACAAAACTATACAGGTGTTTGTGTTCTCTCCTGTATATAGAACTTATTATTCAGAACCTAACAATTATTATTATTATTATATTTATTTTTATTATTATTATTATTATTATTATTATTATTATTTTAATTTTTGTTATTTTTTATCGTCGTAGGCTAAATTAGGTTAGGTTAACTTAGGATGGATTAAATCAGGTTATGATAGATAAGGTTAGGTTGGGTTAGGTTAAGATAGGTCGTCTTGGGTTAGGTTAGGGTGGTTAATCGCCAGGTGAAATAAACTGGGGAAGGAGAATCTGCAGGTGATCCATGACCATTCGTAAAAATAAGGAATGATTGGAATAAAACTTGAAATTAGGATACATCACAATAAGATCTCAATTGAGTTTATAAAAAAATCAGGTCTTTCCTGTTATCATCGTTTAGAGATTATAGTTCTTTGTGAGGGGGTGAGGGACTGACAAGCCAACAAATGCATCCTTCTTATGTCTCACGAATATTATTATAATCATATATATTATAATCAATTATTTGCTTTTCGAACTGAATCTTAATGAGGACTGTGATAGAGTTGAGGTTATTTAATGGGTGTTATTTCTAATTCATTATACAGTAAGTTATAGATGGTGCAGGGTGTCTCTCGATCATCAGTGTCTTAGTTGTTGATTGTTACAGTGCTTCAGCATTTAAGGTCGTAAACGCGTTACTATACAAGTTTTTATTCAGTGCAATCACCTGCAAAGGTCTCGTCGCCTCTTCGCCTGAGCCATATATGAGCCACAAGATTCAAACTCGTGAATCCGAAGCATTTATGGACAAAATAATTCATCAGTGTCTACTGCTTCGGGTTCACGAGTCTGAATCTCGGGGTTTGTGGAGCAGCAGGAGAGGCGACAGGACTCTTGTGAACTGCGGGCATCGTCTAGCTCACCATGAGGGCGGGTGGCTTTTATGGTGGTGATGTGGCACCTTTTGGAAATATTCTTGAACGAGGTAATATGGTAGCGAGTGACGGCATTTGTAGAAGTAAAATATACATAAAAAAGTAATAATATTCTGATCTACAGTCACTTTACCTTTTGAACTCATTAATAAAAGATGTAACTCTTTGCTGTTGTCCTAAAGTATGGGATTTAGTATTTAGTGTGTGTGTGTGTGTGTGTGTGTGTGTTCTTTCACGTAACTTGGCCCTAATGACGTGTGTAGTGTAGCACTGTGTTACCCCGTATCCTATTTTTCTTACACATTGAACAATTCTTGCCTAGTGTCACTCAAAAACTGAGTGTTTTATTCACCAACCACAAGAACTATAGCGTTCCCATCACTATAGACTTTCGCTAACAAATGGTTCATACAGTTCAGACTACGTAACTTCTTTATTAATACCAAAATAATAGAAATCAGATTATAATTGTACTGTGATTGAGTAAATATCATACATTAGGGTGAATCATGAGGTTAGTTTGGGTAACGTGTAGTGCTCATGCGTGTAGGTCGACGTGATGGTATTCTAAATAGGGAGGTGCGGGTGTGGGGCCACCTATTAGTTGTCCAGCCTCTTGGTGGTCGCCAGGATGAGGAGAGCCTCCAGTATCTCACTAGTGACGACCTTACTGCTGGTCGTCTTGCCTATCGTAAGTCACGCTCCTTAATTTTACCTCACTACTGTCCTGAATCATCCATCTCAATGTGAATATCCCTCTTTAAACTGGTTCTTCACGCTCCCAAAGTTAATATTACCCTTTAAACTGGTTCTTCACGCTCCCAAAGTTAGTATTATCCTTAAAACTGGTTCTTCACGCTCCCAAAGTTAGTATTATCCTTTAAACTGGTTCTTCACTCTCCCAAAGTTAGTATTACCCTTTAAACTGGTTCTTCACGCTCCCAAAGTTAATATTACCCTTTAAACTGGTTCTTCACGCTCCCAAAGTTAGTATTATCCTTAAAACTGGTTCTTCACGCTCCCAAAGTTAGTATTATCCTTAAAACTGGTTCTTCACGCTCCCAAAGTTAGTATTATCCTTAAAACTGGTTCTTCACTCTCCCAAAGTTAGTATTACCCTTTAAACTGGTTCTTCACTCTCCCAAAGTTAGTATTATCCTTAAAACTGGTTCTTCACTCTCCCAAAGTTAGTATTACCCTTTAAACTGGTTCTTCACGCTCCCAAAGTTAATATTACCCTTTAAACTGGTTCTTCACGCTCCCAAAGTTAGTATTATCCTTTAAACTGGTTCTTCACTCTCCCAAAGTTAGTATTACCCTTTAAACTGGTTCTTCACGCTCCCAAAGTTAGTATTATCCTTTAAACTGGTTCTTCACTCTCCCAAAGTTAGTATTACCCTTTAAACTGGTTCTTCACGCTCCCAAAGTTAATATTACCCTTTAAACTGGTTCTTCACGCTTCCAAAGTTAGTATTATCCTTTAATGTGGTTCTTCACGCTCCCAAAGTTAGTATTATCCTTTAAACTGGTTCTTCACGCTCCCAAAGTTAATATTACCCTTTAAACTGGTTCTTCACGCTCCCAAAGTTAGTATTATCCTTTAAACTGGTTCTTCACTCTCCCAAAGTTAATATTACACTTTAAACTGGTTCTTCACGCTTCCAAAGTTAGTATTATCCTTTAATGTGGTTCTTCACGCTCCCAAAGTTAGTATTATCCTTTAAACTGGTTCTTCACGCTCCCAAAGTTAATATTACCCTTTAAACTGGTTCTTCACGCTCCCAAAGTTAGTATTATCCTTTAAACTGGTTCTTCACGCTCCCAAAGTTAATATTACACTTTAAACTGGTTCTTCACGCTTCCAAAGTTAATATTACCCTTTAAACTTGTTCCCCACGGTCCAAAAGTTAATATATCATCCTAAAGTAAGTATTTTTAAAGATTCCAAACTTCTGGTAGAGTCTTGGTGCCATTTGGAGGTGCCATGTCAGCCCTATAGGTGAAGTGAGAAAGGGTTTAGATATTTTCTCATCTCCGTTTAAGGCAACATTATAACTTACAAACCTTTGAGAATTGTGACCATTGATACAGCGAGAGGAGAGACTAGACCATTGTAGTTAATTCGTATTTTGATGGTATAATTTAATGAAGGAATATGCCATAGACCGCACTATTGCCAATTAATTGAATTTGTTGCATTGTCAAGGCCACACCTTAACCATCCATCTGATCTGATCACTACCAACTTTAGCGGCTTCTTATTTTACACCCACCAACATTGTTTACATTCTATTTACTGTACTAATTCTATAACTTGATTTCTTTCTATCATCCAAATTCCATTAAATGAGCTTTTTAACGATTGAATTCAAGCGACTTATTAGGTTTGGCAAACCTGTCTTGGGCAGAGTAGTCTTCTAGACTACGTGCATCAGTGCGTGTCAAGGGCGGATCTAGGGGGGGGGGGGGGTCCTGGGGATCCGGACCCCCATTTTCACCAGAAAATTCCAATACCTTTTGTTTAATGCAGTATAATACTCAAGCGTTTTTGTATAGTAAAAAGTAATTACTATTGACCTCAGAATATCTTCTAATATCAAGTGCACAGGGCTTCAAAATGGCCTTCAAATGCCCCTGATATTGGTCAGATCTCAAAAAAAAAAAAAAAATGGGGGGCTTACAGCGACCATCCCCCCCCCCCCCCCCCCCCCTCAGCTGGGTGGGCTCGATGCGCTCTCCATGTTCCCCCACCCACAACGTCTTCGACCCCCCTTTTGATATTCCTGGATCCTCCCCTGGTCACTGGTATTAAGCTCAAGGTCAAAGTGATCGTGTCGTTGCCGTGAACTGAACTCAGACGATCAGTATTAATTTCGTTGTTTGTCATTTCTAACACCTAAAACAGTAAATACGTGACCTGACTTAACTTGATGCCTGTAGGTAAGGATGAAGGCTATTGGGTGGAGGGGGTGGGTCTGAGGGGGAAAGTAGAAGAGTAAAGGTATTCGGGCTCAACCAGATATGATGTATTTTAAAATTCTTTGTTGATCTTTTGTACTACTAATTTAAGTTCTAGCTCTCAGGCCTTTGACTCTTCTCTAGGTCATGTTCCGTCATCGCAGTAGCCAGTATTTCAAGGAAGAGGTTACGACCCCTGGCCAGGTTCTTCATGGAGTTGGCTGAGCATCGTATCTTTTGCTTTAATAAAGGTGGGAGAGGCCAAGGATAGTGAGGGAGGTGGTCCAGTCTTGTTATTGTTATTGTATTGTTTTGGGGCTGGGGAGTTTAGTCTTGTTCTGCTGGATCTGAACCTTGAATGTTCTCTCTCATCTATTTCATTGTCGAGTCAGTGAATTACAACTTCTAACTCTTCTTCTTGCCCCCCACGTTCTTTTATTGCTTTGTTGTATCTGTCTACATTACTGCCTCGATGTTGGCTCTCCTACGCAGTTCTTCGTTTGTTATCCTTTGTTCATATCTGATTTTATATATAAATCGTAGACATTTATTTTTTATTGTTTTGTAGGGTTTTTATTCTTTCGTCACTGAATGCGTTGATTGGTACAGGCGAGCATCTTATTATTGATTTTATTTGTGCTGAATACAGTTTGAGTTTTTGTGTATTTAGGTTTTGGAATCTCCTAATTTTTTAAATTTTGCTGCGTAGTTTGTTGTACTTTTCTTTAATGGAGCTTTGGTATCCGGGTTTTGTGATCTTGAGTCTTAGTATGGTGCCTTAACTGGCGTATGGGTATATTTCTTCATCCACGATGACTGGTTCGACCTTTTGTTTGGCAGTTGATATGATTTTAAATTTGTTAATATTTGTTTTAATCTTCCATTTTCTTTCGTAATCATTTATGTTCTTTATTGCATGTGCTGTATGGCGTGCCATCATTGCCTCTGACCCCCAGGGTATGATAAGATTTGTGTGATGTCTGCGAAGATGATATGTTCGCTATGTTGTGTTGATTCTGGTAGGTTGTTTGTATATATGATGAATAGCGTTGGGGACAGGACGTCTTCCTGGGGCACTCTACTTTCCAGGTCTAGGGTTGGTCCTAGATACGTACCAATTTGCAGCTGCGCTCTTCTGTTTCGGAGGTTGTCACACAGGATTCTCTCGCTTTCTGCGGCCAGGTGTAGTTATAAGATTTTGTACTTCAGGCCTGTGTGCCACACTTTAAGGACAAGGTTTACTTGGTTTCCATGTTGTTTTTCTTTTGCAATGATTTCTGTTATTATAGCTATTGTAGTTTGGGTTCCTCTCCCTCTCCTGAAACCGTGTTGTCTTGGGTTGTTTATTATTTGTAGGTAGGAATTTTTGTAGTCTGTTTATTATGGGCTCGAGGAGTTTGCCAGTTATTTTCAGTAAAGATATCGTAGTTGGTTATTTGTTTTGGATCCTTGCCTTCTTTGGGGATGAAGATCATTTTAGCGCATTTGGGGGCATCGGGGAAGTAACCGGTTGATAGGGCTGAGTTGAATATATTTAGGAGTGCTTCTATTGGTCTGTTAGGTAGGTTTAATAGCATATTTCGGGTTATATCACTTATTCCGGGGGATTTTTCTCTAAATTTGCAAAAGCTGTGTAGTAGTTCGTCGTGTCCTATGAATCTATTGGGTTTTAGTCTATTTGTATTTCCTGTATGGTAGGGCGTCAGTCTTTTGTTTCACTCTCTTAGCCAGTCTTTAATGGCTTCTTCATGTTCTTTGTCAACGTTCTTATTTTCTTCTTCCGATATCCTGAATATAATCTTCCATTCTCTACGAAAGGCCTCTTCTTTTTCCTGGTATGTATAAAGTTTTTCTCCGTTTTGGTCTGTAATGTAGTCTACGGTTTGTTTTTGGCGCCAAGTAACCTGTTAATGTTTTGCCAGAATGTTTTTGTGTCCTTTGTCGTTTCTGTGTTTGATATTTCTGTTCTAATTTTCGTTGTTAATTTGTATATAGCCTTCTTGGAGGTCATGGTGAATTTCCCTTACGTTTTGGAGTAGTTCTCTAGTGGGTCCTGCTTGAAATGTCCTTGTACTGTACTTGTAGCCTCTTTAATACTTCACTGGGTTTATTACTTGGAAAGGTTTGCATGTCGTACTGGGGTTGTTTGGTTAATTGCTTGCTTTATGGTGTTGTGTAGGTTATCTAGTTTTTCTTCAGTGTTGGTTGTTTTACATTCAATAGTGGGTAATTTTCCAGTAGTTCCTTGTATTTTATCCAGTCTGTTTTGCTCATCTGGAGTCTTGGTGGTATTTTTATTAGTATTGGGCTAGTTGAGATTGTGAATATTATCGGGGTCTTGCTCTATGTGGTAGTTCGGGAATGCTTTGTTGTTACACAGGATTTTGTCGGGTGTTGAGATGCTGTTGGTGAAGTACGGTCCCAGGTGTAGTAGTCTTCTGGTGTTTATTATTCTTTCTAGTGCTGTATCTATGTTGTTATTGTTCCCATTGTAAAATATGAGATGTTTAGCATAAAAATCACCCAGGATGTACATTTGGGTGCTGTAGTTTATTAGTTTAAGGAGGTCTTCGATGGGGAGGGATGGTCTTCTTGGGGGTAGGTAAGTTGTTGCAATTACTATTTCGTCCTGAATTGTCTGTAACTTGATAGCAATAAATTCACTGTTAAAGTTGTCTATTATTATATATTTGATTCTTTTTTTCACCGCTACTGCCACTCCGTCGTGTTTTTGTCCGCCTTTGTTCGATTGGTGAGTTATAGCTGAATATTTTTATTTTGTTGTTGTCAGGTTCGCCGTGTGCACCTTTTAGTATTATGTCCGGACTGATTTCGTTGTATATGTTACATAGTGTTGTTTTCCACGTATTCCTATCACGGACATTGTGCTGCAGGATCATGAGTTTTTTCAATTGAAGATGATCCATTATTTATTTATTTATTTTTTTTTTTTTTTGATGGTTGTAGTTGAGGCGATGATCTCATTTCGTGAAGTCCCGATGTTTTCCTGTTTAGTTCTGCTGGTGAGATTATAAAGAAGTCTTTTTTGCCCAATTTTATTTTGTCTTTCTTGATCATTCTCCATACGGTGTCTTGATCATACCGTTCATCGATGTACTGCCATACAATATCATTTGATGTAACTAAGTCCTCGGTGAGTTTTCCTGAAGTTTTTTTTTTTGTGTGTGGTGGGGATGGTATTCTTGATGTTTGATAGAACCTAAGTCCCATATCTGTTGTGTCTTCGGGTATTGGGCGGTAGTTGTTGTTTCGTCGTGAGCTTCCTCCTTTTTCTTGGTCAATGGTTTCCTCTTCTGTCCCGCGCCTTGTGGTATTCTTGGGTCTCTTGGCTTCTCGTTTATTTCTCCGGGTTGTGTGGCTTTTTCAGGTTCGGTATGGGGGGGTTGGTGTTGTTGTTGTTTCTTTAGGAACGTCTAATCTTTGCCTAAAGTGTTCAGTAAGCTCTGGTGGTGTGTAAGACTTTTGATGATTTGGGGTTTGTTGGGAAGTTCGTTCGTGGCATGTTGTTTATTTTACAGCATTCTATTGAGTTCATCGACATAGGACCCTGGGGTTATAATGTTAGGGAGGTGAGCATGCAGCATGCTCACCATTACCTTGAAGTGATCTGTTTCACTCAGGTTTACTTCCGTGTCAATGGTTGGCTTTGTTGCCTCCCTTACCATCCTCTTTGCTCTTTCTACATATGTATATTGATCTTTGTTCTCTTCATTTTGTTCTTCTGTTTCATTTTGTACTTTATAATGGTATTTTTAATAGGACATGGCCATGGTTGGGTGGGTGTGGTATACGTCTCCGTTCCTTTTACAGTTTACACAGCCTTTGTTGGTGTTGTTGTACTGGGTATAAACATGCCCTTCCTCTGCACAGTTGGGGCAGTATTTTTTATCCTTTCCTAGACAGTCTTTTGTAAAATGTTCTTCAAATTTGTAACACCTGAATCATGTCAGGAGGCTTGTGAATTTTTCGCTCTTTATTTGGTGTGGGGATATTGACACACTGCATGCTAGGAAGCCATTTTGGAGAACCCTGTCTGCCATGGCCGTTTCTTCGAAGCAGATCTTTAATACATGAGTGTAGTCTTTTACAGGTATATTAATTGCCTCTTTAACCTTAAGTCCTTCATTTCTGTTCGCTATATCGTTCGTCAAGAATTTTGTCATTTTCCCATCTACTTGAGAATCAAGTTTCCTTATGAAAACTGATCGCCTGGCCTTAAGCTCAGGGGGCAAGACTACACTAAGTCCATTCCTGGCAAAGATTTGTTTTGCTTTCGTGGTGAGCAGTTTGTTTGCAGCGTTTTCATTGCGACAAATGACTTTAAATCCCTATTGAAGGGCACACCTAGCTCATTATATGCTAGGGTGATCACAGTTAATCTATCAACGGATTTATTTTTGTCTTTTACTTTTATTCTTAGGTTAATTGCCATTTTTATATGTAGATGGTTATTGGAGACCCTTTTTTGTTTTACCGAAGACAACTCCCGCACAGTGGAGTGACTGCACGATCACGGTAATCACTATGTAATGGGGTCGGCCTGTTTCTCCCCGACCCCCAATGCCCACAAACAATCCCACTCAGTTGTGAGGTGTGCGCCACTGGTAGGGCTCCGGCCAGGGTAAGTAATAAGAAATCTTGGAGTGGAGAAAAATTCCCCCAACCACGCCAGGAAGCTGCCCTCCAAAAGGAGTATGGGTCACTCATACTGCCCGTAGGGAGAACAGCTGTTGTTGGCAATCCTAATCGTTCGTGATGTACTGCGCAACTCATTGCCATTCCTAAAAACCCGTTTAATTCATATTACGCTACATAATATTCAAATCCACCGCGCTTGTAGAATCTCGGGAGCGTTTTACCCTCAGGATCACTCTCAGTAAGCCCTGCCTTCAAACACAGTTGTCACTACGTTTATTGCACTCTCTACTGGCCAACGCAACCTTGAATTAGTCTGTTTTAATCAACCCAAGTAATTTGACAGACCTTTGTCAACTGAGGGTCATCTTTGAATGAGTAACAGTTAGTTTGTTTGTAATTATTGTCATTGCCTGAGTAGCGATCACTGGCAACTCAGGGGTATATAAGCTCGAGATGGCGAGGCATCAGCGTTCCCTGACGCTGATTCACGTTTGTCTCCAGGTATGTTGTTTCCTAGCCATTCAGTTAATTCAGTCAATTGTAGTGATTATCAGTGTTCACCAGTGTTCATGATTTAACAGTTGAATTGTCATTCACCCAGTGTAGAATTAATATAACGTAAATACGTCTGTCGTCCAGACAAGAGAGTTGGTTGGTGTTGTCATGTTTCTCAGTTCCCTGACGCTGATTCACGTTTGTCTCCAGATCGAGGGTGGGCTTAATTGAAACCCACCGGTCGCTCGGAGCCGGTGGATACCCAGCAGTGGTCAATATAGGAGTGATGGCGCTGATTCGTCATGATTAATCGGCACTACTCTACCTCGTGGGCCGATGACCCCAGACCCATCTCGGGTCGGAGTGTAACCGACCACAACAACAGTTGTTAGAGGCGCCAGTGCTATACCCTGGGACAGGCCTTGGAATTATGGTCCACAGTGTGGTTGTATGTGTTTTTACCAGTGTGTTTTATAAGAAATAAATCAATGAAGACATGTTATGGTTTCACCCTTCTTTACCCTTATCGATCTGGTCAATGGAAAACCTAACCCAATGCCTAGTCCACTCTGCCCGCTACCAAACGAGCTACATGCTGTCCAGAGGGGGTCTGGTGGCAGCGACCCTTAGAAATTAAGTTTAGAGTTAAGTTATCCCCTTAAATTTAGTGACCCCAGTCTGGCAGTATAAATTGGTGGCTATAGCGGTGGGATGGTTTTTAATCATTGATCAAATCCGAGGGAATTGAAGCTGTGATTTAAGTTGCAGAAAAAGAACAATAATAGAGAAATAAGGTAAGGGTGGTGTAGGTGTTGAAAAAAAAAAAAAAAAAAAAAACCCGCCCCCTTACACAGGTGGAAATGTGAGCTGTAATAACCATTTCTCCGTGCATCTACCTAACCATGTCACTGTGGCTAATGAATATTTCAGAGGGCTAATAATCTTGTAATGGAAATGATTTTCCAGTGTACAGTATAGTGTAATTCTGTGCAAAATTTTTTTTTGAGGTTACGGAGATGTTAAAAACAGTTCGTGGCAAATACGCGGCAAATACCTTACACGAAGTTAGGTTAGAACAATTGCCTCGAGAAAAATTAGAAATCTGTTTTAAAGTAAAGTGTACAGTAAAATGTATTGAAAAGTGTCTGAAAATGTCTGAAAACAGAGGTTAGCTACCTAATATTTTTTTGCAGTCTTTTGTGAAATCTCAGAAAAGTGTTGGTTGTATGCCAAGGCAAATTTTTTTTGGGTGCCTTTCTGCACTGGTACCATAGCAATTGTGTGATCACTCGAGTTAATGCCTTGTTATTTACAGACAATGAGGGACATTGATCATGTGCCGTGTTACGAGTGTTGTGGACAGTGTCGATTTCTGAGTATACCGGAAGGCCATAATTATATTCAGGTTATGTAACAGTGTTATTTGTAATTGACATAATATGGGTGTAGTTGTCTTAACTTTAATTGGAAGTGTTTTAGTTATAAGTTGAGGTCAGAATTGGGCAAGCGAAGTTATTTGTATAACCTGTGTTATGTTAGGTACCTGAGTGTTTTGTATTTTTTGTATTGTTTCTATTCGTATGATTTTTAGTGCAAAGGGAATTAGTTCTAGCAGTGCAGACTGACTGGCATGGTCAGTAAGTGTGTTTTATGTTTAGATGAGAGCTAATACATGTATAATTTCAGCAATTGCGTTGAGGGGTTGAGGACTATGTGGTGATATGGACATCTGTGAAAGAATGCAATCTTTGAAAATTTATTGTAGAAAATACATGTAAGGACTCCCAAGTGTGAGTACAACAGAGTACATTGTGAAGTAATAAGTGTTAAAATCATGGCAATTGAAAAGTCATTCAATACTTGTTGAGTACCGAAGGGACAGTCTCGTAAAGTAGTACCATATTACCACTAATTTTTTTTGTGAGCGTGACTCAGTTATGTGTCAGAATTTTTTTTTGGGTTGTTGACTTCGTCAGTCGTACTAAAGTCACCCTAACATTAGAAATCCCAGTTCTTATGAACTGAAGTCCGGAAATCCAGTTGCTGCCTACGTTGTTGAAAGAAAAAAAATCTCAGTTTATGTGTGTCAAAAGTTTGTGGGTTGTTGACTTCGTCAGTCGTACTGAAGTCACCCCAACATTATAAATCCCAGTTCTTATGAACTGAAGTCCGGAGATCCAGTTGCTGCCTATGTTGTCGAAAGAAAAAATCTCAGTTTATGTGTGTCGGAAGTTTTGTTTGGGTTGTTGACTCGCTCCGGGTGAGGGAGTCACCCCGACTTTCAAATACCAGTTCTTTTGAACTGTGAGATAGAAAATACGGGTTTTGTGTTATGAACCCCAATGTGTATGTCTAGAACCATGGTTTTGTGTTGAAAAGGTGAATTATTATTGAAATGAAGTAGTAATCTGAGGAAGTGTCTGATGTAACTAATTTCCCATTCATAGACCAGAATTTAAAATTCCTGAGTATATGTAATTTCATGCTGAGTACTTTGTTGTATCTGTAATGTCAGAGGCACTGTTTATGTGTTAGTGCCAAAATATGTTGAGGTATTATGCTGATGAACTGAAAGGGGAATGTTCCCCATACTATATTGTACGGAAATAAGAATTGATAAGTTGTTGCAGGTATAGGTAGCGGAGACTCGAGTATGAAACGTTTAAGTCTCCTTAAGTTTTGTTTTATGTATTAAGGTACTGTAATCACGAACTGTTAAGATATGTCGAATGTATGTGCACTACCGCGTTAGTGCTTTTGCCTATTATTCCGCATAATATGAATCATTGGAAGGGGAAGGCTATGTACTGCGCAACTCATTGCCATTCCTAAAAACCCGTTTAATTCATATTACGCTACAGTGAGGATGTCTACATTCTAGTCTTGAGTTGTGTGGAGGCGTTATCCAGGGACGGTCGAGGTCGTTGCTCAATTAAATCGGTTCTAAGAGTTGTTCTGGTTGACAAGGTCGAGGTACGGTCTGTGTTCAAGTTGTGGTTTGGCGGTTCAGGGAAGGTGAGTTCCCGCTGCTGCCAGTCACCAATTGGATATTGTCGTCAGGAGCGTTGGCTTTTGCTGCTACTGCTGGCCGGCGAATATCCATCGTAAATACGTGAATTGTTATTTAAGAAAATACAGTACCGTAATAATTTGTAATCAAAATGAAAAAAACAGGCTTTTTGGAAACTTCTTGAATGAGACAGCAGGTAACTTTATATCTATTTTTTTCATGATTTTATAGAAAAATATAGGTAGCATCACAAGCTCATCCCAGACCCCCTAGCTTATGGCTCGCGCTAGTGGCACTCGCCGTTTTACACCACACTCTGCATCATAACCGGTTGTTAAGTAATTGGCATCACACCCCATAGGTATTAACCCCCCCCCCCCCTTCCACTTTTTATAACTATTTCTTGTTAATCATTGTGTATATTTGACAGTATATCCTGGCTGATCATTTTTTTTTTTTTTTATTCTTAATCTCAGTTGCAGGTTCAGGGTAAACTAGTGCCACTAAAAGAGAATGATGAACTTGGACTAGTTCCCCCAAATAGGGAGAACCTTCCTTCACACACCAAAGAAAACGACCTTGAATGACAGGAGAAACTTCGAAGGATTCCCAGCGCCTCCGACGACTTGTTGAATAATCTCGGAGGAAAGAATGTCAAAGTACCTGAAGGCGGTGGAAATGAAGAGAATAAAGTCGGAAAACAAGAGGGTGTTAATCCAACATGAAAGAAAGGGAATGTGAGAAAGAGAGAGAGAAATGATAGCAGAATCTGACAGAGGGAGTGTAAGACTACCTAAGGCAAACAGAAGAAAGCGTAAACCTATAACAAATAAAGATAACCAGAGACAAACAGGAAATATATAAACATCAAATGGAAAAGAAAACGATGGTGAAAACAAAGACGGAAAGAGAAAACTGAAGAACAGAACTCAGGTAAAAAACAATCACGTACAGAGAGGAAGAAAACTAAAAATGACAAGAGGAAGTAAGAGAAAAACAAAGGAATAAAGGAGATAAAAAAAAAAACTCGGTAAAAATCACTAAGGATAAGGAAAAGAAATAAAGGGATGGAAGAAAAGGAAGACCAAGGAAAGAGAGAGAAAATTAAGAAATATAAAATAGAAGGAAGGAACAGAAAAGAATGGAAAATAACGAGAAGGAAACCAAAGAAAGAAAAGGAGAAGACTACAGACAAGGAAGGTAGAAAGGAGAAGAAAATACAAGGAAAGAAGAGCAAGAAAGGAGAAGAAAAAGGACAAAAGGAATAAGAAAGACAAAAAAGAGGTGGAAATGAAGGAAAGGAAGGGCAAGAAAGAGAAGGAAGGCTAGAAAGAAAATGAAGGCTAGAAAGAAAAGGAAGGCTAGAAAGAAAAGGAAGGCAAGAAAGAAAAGGAAGGCAAGAAAGAGAAGGAAGGCATGAAAGAAAAGGAAGACAAGAAAGAAAAGGAAGGCATGAAAGAAAAGGAAGGCATGAAAGAAAAGGAAGGCATGAAAGAAAAGGAAGGCTAGAAAGAAAAGGAAGGCATGAAAGAAAAGGAAGGCATGAAAGAAAAGGAAGGCATGAAAGAGAGGAAAACTAAAACATCAAAGTAAAAAAAAACAAGGGGAAAAAGCACCCAAAAATATGGTAAGTAAAATAATATACTACCAATATATTGTGTCGAGCTCTGGTGTGGGAGGAACACATTCACCATTAGTACCAATATCTTGTGTCGAGTTATGGTGTGTGAAGAACAAACTTATCATTAGTACCAATATATAGTGTCGAGTTATGGTGTGGGAGGAACACATTCACCATTAGTACTAATATATAGTGTCGAGTTATGGTGTGGGAGGAACAAACTTACCATTAGTACCAATATATAGTGTCAAGTTATGGTGTGGGAGGAAGAAATTCACCATTAGTACCAATATATAGTGTCGAGTTATGGTGTGGGAGGAACAAATTCACCATTAGTACCAATATATAGTGTCGAGTTATGGTGTGGGAGGAACAAACTTACCATTAGTACCAATATATAGTGTCGAGATATGTTGTGGGAGGAACAAACTTACCATTAGTACCAATATGTAGTGTCGAGTTATGGTGTGGGAGGAACAAACTTACCATTAGTACCAATATATAGTGTCGAGATATGTTGTGGGAGGAACAAATTTACCATTAGTACCAATATATAGTGTCGAGATATGGTGTGGGAGGAACAAACTTAACCATTAGTACCAATATATAGTGTCGAGATATGTTGTGGGAGGAACAAACTTACCATTAGTACCAATATGTAGTGTCGAGTTATGGTGTGGGAGGAACAAACTTACCATTAGTACCAATATATAGTGTCGAGTTATGTTGTGGGAGGAACAAACTTACCATTAGTACCAATATGTAGTGTCGAGTTATGTTGTGGGAGGAACAAACTTACCATTAGTACCAATATATAGTGTCGAGATATGTTGTGGGAGGAACAAACTTACCATTAGTACCAATATATAGTGTCGAGATATGTTGTGGGAGGAACAAATTTACCATTAGTACCAATATATAGTGTCGAGATATGTTGTGGGAGGAACAAACTTAACCATTAGTACCCACTGTATGTATTTGTTTCTTTACATTCGGTCTCCCTGATGATCTGAAAAACCATTGCCGCCATCTTGTGTATGACCGCCTGTCTATGTTGTGTCTTACTTGGACGATAATTTTAACGTTATTTACATCGATATCTGATGTGTGGTGCAATGTTGTACATGTGGATGGAATGACGACTTCTTGTGCATTAGATGAATGTTTTTATTTATGTTAATTCAGATTGATTACACACCCACAAACTATAGTTACCGTATTTAACAAAGATATCCCACTTTCCACCGATAGAAGAAGACAAAGACAAGAAGAGAAACCAAGACACGTATAAAGACAAGAAGAAGGACACAGACAATAATAATAAGAAAATTGATGGCAAATGTAAAAAGATCAAAGGGGACAAGTCTCCGCGTCCCAACCAGCTGGCCAAGGGCTGCGTGCTCAAGAAAAAGGTCTCCTGGGCCTGCTGCCCCCGCTCCAGTAAGTCAACAAACTTTCTCTCCTAATTTTCAAAGATTTTTATGTTTCAGATTGATTTCTTTAACGCTCACAGCTTAAGTCTGCTTTCTCGCTTAAATTTTCCTAATATTTATTAAGACTTTTATTGTTTTGACTGGGTGTGTGTCATCTGTCTTTATGGCCTCCGTTCCTCCCTTCCTTCTGTCTCCTCTTCCTCCCTTCCCGTCTTCCTTCATTTCTTACTATCTTCCTTCTCTCTGTCCCTACTCTTCTCTGCATGTCCCTTCCTTCTTCCGAGAGACGCCACTTTCTTATGACCTTCTTTCCTTCATTTCTTCCTTCCATATGTTCTTCCATCCTTCATTCCTTCCATAAGTTCTATTATCCTTCCATATCCATCTTGTTTTATCTTTCCATGTATTCTTCCTTCCATCGCACATCGCACTAGTCAGTACAAGTTTAGTGTTGGGAGCAAAAGAAAATGGGTCCACATTAAAACCATGTTCTATAAGTACTGAGGTGTATTAAGATTGGGGCCCCATTTAAACAACCACTAGTACAAAGAATATGAAGTGTATCTTTAACTAAGTTTCCCTGTGTTGGGGTATGTTCCGGTTTGGCAACAGTACTTCAGTCCACCAGCAAACGGGAGCTAGTTCCGGCTCAGACGCCTTGCTGTGTGGACATGTCTGCCCCCCCCCCCCCCCTCTCGCTAATAAACGGACTATGGACGAGGTCTTTAATTATCCCCCGGGTTGGGACTCTAACATGGTGCAGTGTACTTCTACGAGTGACCCGGGGGGAATGTCACCAACGTCCACAGTGGTGTTCCTAGGCCGGAAGGGTTGCAAGAAACACAGTTCACACGTGGTCGTCGACATTGGCCCCGTACCATTGCCACAGAGCAACGGCGGTTCACACGGTGTTGGAGCCGGCCTGCTGTACCCTATGCCCTCACAACAGACCCAGGCAGCATGGCGCCCACCTGCCCCGCCGATGGCTCCAGGCAAAGCGTCCATGGGCATGTCTCCCACCGAATTCGGGGCATGGGCATTCAGCATTGCCACCTACTGTATAGCTACGGATGCAACTGGCCACAGGCTCTGGCAGCAGGTTACATCCGCCTTCTGTGCAACACGGAGGTGCAGCAGTGCATAGACGCGTGGGTGAAAAAGTGTGTCTATGATAACATGACGGTGGAGGAAGCCATAAGTTTTGCGGTAGGCCCAAAGTGCGTTGTGGATGCGTGGGCAGACTTTTTCGCATACACACAAGAACCCGGCGACAACGTGCCCATGTATGTGGTGAGGTGCAGGTCGAAGGCTGCGGAGTGCAAGTTTCAGTGCCCCTCATGTGAGTCTAGCTTGGATGACTACATGCTAGCGAAGAAACTAGTGATGAGGCTCGCTAACCCCAGTATGAAAGATGAAGTGTCGGCTCCCACTTTTGAAAGATGTTGGCGACGTTATTAGTGCATGTGAGGTGTATGAGTCAGCAGAGAGAACCGTTTCCATGTCGTGTGCAGGAGTGGTGACGGGCGCTGGAACCCACCATTTTAAACCAGAGCCGCCTAGCAACGCCGGTACCCCTCGCACCCGACCTCAGCGATGGTACCAAACGTGCAGGCGCGGCAAGTGTGCTGGCAGCCAGAAGTGTCACGTACTGCTCTTAACCTGTTACAAGTGCGGCCTGGAGGGACACCTCGCGTGCGTCTGCAAGTCACCAGTACAGCGCCCATGCAAGTACCTCGGGCGCAGCTGTGGTCGCGGGCCTGATGAAGGACAAATCCAGTTTAACGGTGTCGATCAACTGCAGCAGGGTGGAGGAGGCACGGCAAATGCGCGCCATAGCAGACACTGGCTCACAGGTGTGTTTGGCCGGGCTGCAACACGTCCACGCTCTCGGGTTTGACCCACACCACCTAAACGGAGCCCACATCGCAGTGAACCACTTCGTCGGAGGGGGTGTGAACATACTCGGGAGCAAGGAGTGCCAAGTCACCGTGGGATATGCCACAGCCAGGACGCACCTGTATTTCGCAGAAGGCATGCAGTCTTCTGTACCTGTCTGTCTGTGTGCAGAGGGCTAGGCTTGGTGTCACGTGACTTCCCCAACGCAACCACAGTGGTCGGCACCACGGGGCTCATCGAAGAGGAGCCAAGCCCCCTGCCCGACCCATGACGCCCCCATGCGAGTTGAAAGAAGAGAATGTGGAGAGGCTGGAGAAGGGGTTCGTTGAGCACTTCGGATGTACGGCATTCGCGGTGAACTGCACCCCCCTGCCCGAAATGCAAGGACCTCCCCACCACATTCACCTGCTCCCGGATGCTAAGCCGTGTATGGTGCACATCCCCGCAACAATACCCCACCATTTCTATCACGAGGTTCGCCAGCAGCTCGAGGAAGACGTGAGGAGGGGCATCATCAAGCCTGTGCCCATTGGAGAGCCGACAGAATGGTGCTCTCGCATAGTGGTCATGCCCAAAAAGGACGGGCGGTCGCGCAGGACGGTAGACTTTCAGGGCCTCAACCAGGCAAGCCAGCACGAGACCCACCACTCCCGCCCCACCTTCTACATGATCTCGAGCGTCCCGAAGCACACATTCAAGACGGTGGCGGACGCATACTCGGGGTACCACCAGATCCCACTTGATGAGTGCAAGAGACTCACAACGTTCATTACCCCCTGGGGCAGATTCCGCTACAAGTGCACCCCCATGGGCCACTGTGCGGCGCAGGACGCGTTCACCAGACGCTTCGACGACTGCAGCATCGCCGCCGCGTTCTGGCACACATACGATTTCCTTGAGACATGAGCAAAGGATGGGGTCACTCTCAGGCCTGACAAGTTTCGCTTCTGTAGGAGGAGCGTGACATTTGTGGGCTACCTTCTCGACTGGGAAGATTACCAGCCGAGCCAGGACCTCATCAGCAGCATCACCGAATCCGCATGCCACCCAAGCCCTCAATCACCGACATACAATCCTGGTTCGGCCTCGTGAACCAGGTGGCCCCCTTCATTACTGTCACGCCCCTGATAGAGCCCTTTTGCGACTTACTGGAGAAGCCCGCCAGCAAGACAGTCTATTGGGACAGCCAGTGGCAGGCGATTTTCGAAGAGACGAGGGTGGAGGAGGGCAAACTGGCTGTGGAGGGGCTGCAGTACTACGACGTCTTGCGGCCAACAATGGCGCTCACCGACTACAGCCGACAGGGGATAAGCTTCGTTATATTGCATCAGTACTGCCAGTGCGTGACGCAGGAGATGCCCTTATGCTGCACGGGCGGTTGGAAGCTGACTCTGTGCGGCAGTCGCTACCTGATGCCAGCTAAGAAAAACTACTCCACTCTGGAGGGCGAGCCACTAGCCATTGCTTGGTGCCCGAAGAAGGCCCGCCTGTTCCTGCTCAGGTGCCCGGACCTCACCTTGGTCACTGACCATCGCGCGCTGATGAAGATCTTCAAAAATAAGGAACTCAAGGACATCGGCAACCCACGGATACTTAACCTGAAGGAGAAGACACTGATGTATTCGTTTCGCATCAAGTACCTGCAAGGGAAAGACAACTGCACAGCCGTCACCCTCCCCAGGCACCCTGAGGAGTCCGACAGGGAGGACGACGAGGCCGTGCGTGCATCAGTAGCGGCCGCTATGGCTTGTGCCATGGAGGCTAAGACGCATTCGTCGTGGAGGAAGAGACCGTGCACGACGATGAATACAGGCTGCTGCACGCCCGTGTGTCGGCCGGTGATTGGGCGGACTGCAAGGATGGCGAACCTTTCTCTCTCCCCCCCTTCTACAAGATGCGGCAGCATCTGTCATGCTACGGAGGCCTGGTCGCGTTCGCCCATGATGAAGGACACCTATGGCTCGTGATACCCTTAGCCCTGAGACGCGCAGTGCTTAATAACCTACACGCAGGGCACCAGGGCCGCGACTCCATGCTACGGCAGGCTAGGCAGTCGGTGTACTGGCCCAGCATAGACGCGGAGGTAGAGCAGAAAAGGCTTCAGTGCCAGGTGTGCGAGCGGCACGCACCGCCCCCCCCCCCCCCCCCCCGCAGAGCCCCTGATACCCACACCACCGCCGGGAGTACCCATTCGAGCTGGTCGCGACCGATCTTTCCTGCTGGACAGGCACACGTATCTCGCATATACGGACAGGCTCACGGGATGGCTGCAGGTGGAGCACCTACCGAATGGCGCCACAAGCGGCAAGCTGGTGTCCACCCTCAGGAGGCTTTTTAAACGGTCTGGTATTCCTGAGGTTCTGTCGTGTGACGGAGGGACCAACTTGATGAGCGCTGAAATGTCGAAGTTCTTCAAAGACTGGTGTGTGACGCCCAAGGTGTCGTCAGCGCGCTACCCACAGTCCAACGGCCTGGCCGAGGCCCCAGTGAAGTCGGCCAAAAGACTACTGGGGGGCAACACGGGTCCAGGGGGCTCCTTAGACACGGACAAGGCCGCGAGGGCCCTGATGTAGTACCTGAACACACCACTGCAGGACTCCAACGCATCCCCGACCCAGCTCCTGGCGGGGCGACAGCTGAGGGACTCGGTGCCCACCGCCAGGCAGCAATACAACGTCAGTAGGCACTGGAAGAGGTTGCTGAATAACAGGGAACGCGCGATGGGACGCACCAGTGAGAACATGTCGCGGAGGTTCAACCTGACCGCCCACAACCTCCCGCCACTCGTATTGGGTCAGCGGGTTCAAGTCGGTGACAATGCTTAGGGTAACATCCGATATTCACCAACACACTTTGAAATTCCCTGGCTTAATCTTACTACTACCATACCTACCATAGAATACTACTACCATACCTACCGTAGTATTACTACCGCCATACCTACCATAGTTTTACTACTACCATACCCACCATAGTCTTACTACTACCATACCCACCATAGTCTTACTACTACCATACCCACCATAGTCTTACTACTACCATACCCACCATAGTCTTACTACTACCATACCCACCATAGTCTTACTACTACCATACCCACCATAGTCTTACTACTACCATACCCACCATAGACTTACTACTACCATACGTACCATAGTCTTGCTTCTACCATACCCACCATAGTCTTACTACTACCATACCTACCATAGTCTTACTACTACCATACCTACCTTAATCTTACTACTACCATACCTACCATAGTCTTGCTACTACCATACTTACCATAGTCTTACTACTACCATAGTCTAACTACTACCATACCACCATAGTCTTACTACTACCATAGTCTTGCTACGACCATACCCACCATAGTCTTACTACTACCATACCTACCATAGTCTTACTACTACCATACCTACCTTAATCTTACTACTACCATAGTCTTGCTACTACCATACTTACCATAGTCTTACTACTACCATAGTCTTACTACTACCATACCTACCATAGTCTTACTACTACCATACCTACCATAGTCTTACTACTGCCATACCTACCATAGTCTTACTACTACCATACCTACCATAGTCCTACTACTACCATACCTACCATAGTCTTACTACTAACATACACACCATAGTCTTACTACTACCATACCTACCATAGTCTTACTACTACCATACCTACCTTAATCTTACTACTACCATACCTACCATAGTCTTGCTACTACCATACTTACCATAGTCTTACTACTACCATAGTCTAACTACTACCATACCACCATAGTCTTACTACTACCATAGTCTTGCTACTACCATACCCACCATAGTCTTACTACTACCATACCTACCATAGTCTTACTACTACCATACCTACCTTAATCTTACTACTACCATAGTCTTGCTACTACCATACTTACCATAGTCTTACTACTACCATACCTACCATAGTCTTACTACTACCATACCTACCATAGTCTTACTACTGCCATACCTACCATAGTCTTACTACTACCATACCTACCATAGTCTTACTACTACCATACCTACCATAGTCTTACTACTAACATACACACCATAGTCTTACTACTACCATACTTACCTTAATCTTACTACTACCATACCTACCATAGTCTTGCTACTACCATAATTACCATAGTCTTACTACTACCATACCTACCATAGTCTTACTACTACCATACCTACCATAGTCTTACTACTGCCATACCACCATAGTCTTACTACTACCATACCCACCATAGTTTTACTACTACCATACCCACCATAGTCTTACTACTACCATACCTACCATAGTCTTACTACTGCCATACCACCATAGTCTTACTACTACCATACTTACCATAGTCTTACTACTACCATACCCACCATAGTTTTACTACTATCATACCCACCATAGTCTTACTACCATACCTACCATAGTCTTACTACTACCATACCTACCTTAATCTTACTATTACCACACCTACCATAGTCTTACTACTACCATACCTACCATAGTCTTACTACTACTATACCTACCATAGTTTTTTTTGTACGGGGATTAGCCCACCCGGGCACAGGTCACTGACCCACATCGGGGCCTGGGGGGCGAAAATGTAGTAGTAATAATAATAATAATAATAATAAATTAAATAATGAATTAAATAATAAATTAAATAATAATAATAATAATAATAAAGAACCATAAAGAAATACAAAAAAAATCAATAGTGAGAAACAATATATGTATGTTGTGTTGTCAAAGTAAGAGAAACAATTGAGACCCTGCAACTGTGTGTAAATGAGGCAGAAAGTCAGATCAGCAACCTGGGACTTGGTCACAATTTTCGTGGTGCCATATGGCAGCAGGGTCTACCATTACTCAGTCCAATAGACAACACAATATCTTCCCAGTCGGTAGTACCTCCCTGCTTTACTCCCATACCTACCATAGTCTTATTACTACTACCATACCTACCATTACCTATTACCCTTTCCACGCTAATCTGGCCCTTAATCCACGCCCCTAGCCTATAGCTACAAATAGCTGATTGGTTCTTCGAAAATATTCGTGTAGCTGTCCATGTATTCAAACTAAATGTGTCCACAATTGGTAAGCAGACCTGTTATTACCTCAAATAATGTTGAATATCTGGACTATCAAAGTGCAAATGATTTCAAGGCATAAGCACTTCAGAGACGATATTAGAAAATATTAAATATTTATCATAAAAGGTCGAAGTCAAAGATGAAATTCACTTTCGAGTGAAGTCTTTTCATATTTCTTTCTATTGAACCAAACATAAAGCAAACAGAAACAAATGATACCAAAAATATAGCACAATAGGTAATGAACTACAGTTTGTACGGCTGTGTATACAATATCCCAAATCATTTATATAACTAATAAAACTATTTAAATACGCACAGTGTGTGTTGGTGTGGGGATTAGTGGATGACAACATTATGACCTGACCTCATGTTTTATAAGGTCACCCTGTATATTTAAGCCTCTCTCTGTCCATGTAATCCAGTTGCCTCTGAAGATGTCTTGAATAAAGACGAAAGCTAAGGTGCTCCGTTGTTTCCCTTTTCCCGTGTGATTTTATTATGATTTATCTTATCCATGTTTTCATTGTGGATCTACATGATATATATATATATATATATATATATATATATATATATATATATATATATATATATATATATATATATATATATTAATAGATAATTAGACAAATATTGATAGATAAATAATTAGATATTGATAGCTAAATAGATAGATAGTAGTAAATTTGCCATACAAGTTAACTTTAGTTCATCATTTACAGTTACTTGCACTTACACCTGGTACAGTTGCTAGCGTGTTTTTTGAGATGTGGCAACTCTGTGTTTGTGTACATCATATTAAAACTCTGGGAATGGCCCTAAGGCTACGGTCCGTGCAATAAATCCGCGATAGTATTTCATCCACGGGCAGTAAGTCAACGGTACGATCCGCACACTGGCGAAAGGAACCATTGGCCAGCTCACGCGGCTATTTCGAGCTCAGTTCGAGAGCAGGATGGCTTCATTGTGTGTTTCTATGGCAGCATTAATCACTTTAGTAAGATGTGTGGTCCTGTTAAAGAAGACCAAGACGAAAAAGAAGCGACTGTAGCGTCCTATGAAAGTCCTCTAGAGTCAAATGAAATTCCAGTCGTGATGTATTATTATTGTTATTATTTCATTTACTTTAACATTTTTGCTCTGTTTTGTTATTGAAAAACACTTTTTTTTTATTTTTTGTACATTTTAACATTACTGTATTAAGAAAAAATATGAACGGTGTAAATTTTATCAATACGAAAGATTATCTATAGCAAATTTCAACCCACCGTAGCGTATCGTCCCACTTTCGACAGCAAATAAGTTGTTCGCTGACAACTTGAGGAATTCGTTGAAAAATCAATGCTACGGTGGATTTATTCTGGGTAGAAACTCTAGTGTGACCTCAGCTTAAGGAACGTTGCAATAGTAGCCAACTAAGGATGCTAGATAAACCTTCCACAGAGGTGCCACATCTCGCAAGTCTTACCAACCACTGTACCAAATATAAGTGTAGTCGATTGTTTTTACAAGAGTGCAGGTATACAAACAATGGTAAACAATTTTGTTATTTCTTTTGCATTATATATTGTACTGGTTAAGTTGGATTTTGTTTGGTTAAATCGTCTACTCTCGTAAAAATAAAAATCGGTTTAGGGAGAGTGTATGCACATTTTATGCGTAAGTAAATATTTTTAATTCTAATATCATAGACTAATTTACATATATGCAGCAGAATAATGAATACAGTAATCGTACGTTCGCCAGTGATATGCACTGACTGATATGCGGTAGCAGTTGAATTCACATAGAGATATTTGCTACTATAGATCTATACATTTTCCTTTTGATTATTGAAAGCATAATATTGTCAATCTCTCATATTCTTGACTTTTAATGTTCATAGAGGCCAAAACAAAATTAGTTTGTTACAATACTTAATTCAGACAACGGAACCAGTGTACAGTAAGGTCATGCCTGAGTTTTGCAAAAAAAAAAAAAAAAGTATAATTTAGCATCAAGCTTCAAAAGACATCTTCTTTAAATGTTAGCTAGAGTGACGACTAGTTTTCTGCAATATAATGTAATTATACTCTATTTGGTTATGGGTCGGTCTCAGTCGACCTACAGTACAAGGGAGCTAGAATATAAACACAAGAAATTCTAAAACATCTCTGGGGTTTCATATTCAGTTTGTCATTTTTCCTGTTTTGGAAATGAGAAATTCTGGCATCGATCAATTGTCATCAACATTAAGACATTTGCAGTTTGTTCACTTCCTCAGTCCTCGATAACTTCACCATTGTCAGGTTCGTAAGCCACCAACTTTTTCCTCATGACCTTAATCTGTTCATTTTTCTTGTTCAACATCTTCTTCATGTTCTGATAAGCTCCCGTCTGTGAGAACTTCTTCTCAAGTTCCTGGAAGGAGAAGAGAAAATATAATACAAAATTTATCTTTTGACGTCATATGAAAGATGTATATTTCTAAATCAATATTAATTGTTGTCTAATGTATCAACAAAAGATTGTATTAGTGTGCTTCAAGATCTCACTTCTTGAAGAACAGATGCAGTATACAGTTAAACAACAACAAACTTCCCTTATGTTCTGTTGCCAACAGGAGGAATAATCTACACATTTCAACATTTCTACTAAATGTCTTTAACATCCCAAAATCTTTCACAGTATGCTGATGTATGAGAGACCCGCTAGCCGTCCTCGGGAACTAAGTCGTGTAAGCTGAATGGTTGTTGGCTAGTAAGAAAGATATGCTGCCATATTATCAAATTCAGTCATGGGTTTTCTCGTGTTTACGTTTATAAAAAATATCAGATTGCTGCATATTTTATATTTATACCGGTAAACGTAAAGTAAGGGGACAAAATAAATTTTAAATTTCCTGAAATGGAGAGGCATAACCAGCAACCAATCGTCTCCTACTGATTGTGACAGTTGTTGTGGACGCCGAGCCTAGTTGATCTGTCTGATTAGGGGAAATACATTTCAGGATGTACTGTGTATCTCCATACTCAGTCAACATGCTAGTAATGATGAAATAAATAGAATGGATCACCTAAATATCCCCCCCCCCCCCGCCCCGCTTATTTCACCTGATGATTACATTTGTAGCACTACCTGGGGGGGGGGGGGTTATTTTAGGTTAGACAAGGTCATATTAGGATAGGATGGATTTGGTTAGTGTTAGATTAGGTCAGGTTAATGTTAAGGTAAAATAACTAAGAAGTTAATCTTCGGATGATTCGATGCTCCTCTGACCCCTATAGCCAGCTGTTAGGAGTTACAATCTTTTGGCCCATTTTCTTGACCAGTTGGTGACCTCTAACTCACCTTCTCAACCAGTTGGTGACCTCTAACTCACCTTCTCAACCAGCTGGTGACCTCTAACTCACCTTCTCGACCAGTTGGTGACCTCTAACTCACCTTCTCAACCAGCTGGTGACCTCTAACCCTTTTTCTCAACCAGCTGGTGACCTCTAACCCATTTTCTCTACCAGCTGGTGACCTCACCTTCTCTGCCAGCTGGAGTTGGGCTTTGACCTGAAGGAGCGTTTGCCTGGAGGCGTTGAGGTCAATCGCCAGCTGGTCCTGCGAGGCGTTCTTTATCTCCGCCTGTGTGGTCAGCTGGAGCCTCATGTTCTCCACCTCGTCCACCAGCTGCCAACATAAGGTAAACACAAGTTAGAATTCTGAAAAGTTTTAAGGGTAAACTTTTCTTATAAACTTTTGGTATTCTGTAGTTTACGTTGTAGTACCTTTAGGTTAAGTTATCGTACCTTTAATTTACTTTTTACTTTTATCATCATCACCACTGATCGGCCCGTTAGCCGCTTGGGCGATCGGTCACGTTGGTTTAAGTTATCGTACCTTTGAAGTACTTTCTGAACGGAAAAAGGTTCTCAATGTAGTACCATAAGGTTCTGTCCTTGAACTCACCTTGTTTATTGTCTACATAAACGACATAGATGGAAATATTGAACCACAGCGTCAAGTTTGCGGACGACACGAAGATATTTGGGAAGTTTGCAATTCAAAATGTCCCAACAATGCAAAAAGACCTGAATGAGCTGTTCCATTGGTCTCGAGACTGGCAAATGCTCTTTAACTTTACCAAATGCAAGTCTTAGCACATAGGATACAACAACCCTAAGTACAACTATTCTGTTGATAACACTTTCCTGGATACTGTCCATAAGGAGAAAAAATTGGCGTCGTGATAGATCATTCACCTAAGGCGGTGCAAAAAGTGAGGAAAGCAAATCTCAACTACGTCCCAGTTTGGATTACTGTGTACAGGCACGGAAACCCTACCTCCAGAAAAATCTTAACACCCCGGGAAAGGGTTTAACAAAGAGCGCCTAAGATAATTCTGGAACTGTGTTATCTCGATTATCCAAGTAGACTGTGGGCCTTAGGACTAACAATCCTTCAGACAAGGCACAATAGGGCAGATTCCATTGAAACATTTAAAATCCTGAAAGGGGACATTTCTTTGTGATGTCACGCATCACCAACACGAGAGGACATAACTCCAAACACGCCAAGTTATCAAGCAGAACGAATATAAGAAAATACTTTTTCACCCAGAAGCTGGTAGACCTATGGAACGGTCTACCAGCCCAAGCTGTGGAATAAAAAACAGTATTGGGATTCAAAATAGCCCTTGCCAAAATTATCAAGAACAATGAACAGACCCTACACAAGCCACAGGCCTCGGCATGCCCACCTCTAGTGGGTGGCTATTAGGTAAATAAGTTATCGTATCTCTAATTTAAGCTGACGTAAATTTAGGCTGTTTTCGTATATTAAGGTTAAATTATGATACTCCAATTTTAAAATAATCATAAACTGGTTTTAAGATGTTTTCCATAAGAGGTTGAATTAGCAAAAACTAAAATAGACTAAATGTAGCCTATATAAGATTAGAACACCGATTTTTTTTAAGTTAAAACCCGTTTCCTCTTAAAGTAAAGTGACGAGAAACTCAAACACACAATAGTTCTTTATCTATGACCAATATTACACTATATTCACAAGTAGACAAAGACAGACAGACTGATGTTAACAGACATAGATGGATAAAGAGTAAACAAAGACATACAGACTGAGCTTCACACGGACAACAAAACAAAAGTTACTACTCCAACGTACAAGATGGTTGACCATACCTCGGCTACCTCGTCGGTGGAGGGTCTATTGGCAGTGGTCTTCTTGAGTCTGTTCAGTTCGTCTCTGGCAGCCTGGAAGTTAAGAGTCACTTCCATCTTCCCTTTCGTCACCTCCGTCTCCTGGTGGTGATTATAGAGGCTTAACAAACAAGCAAAATCCAACCGAACTTAACTTAAATGGATTCTGCAATTTTTCAGCTAAGTTGAGTTTTTTTTTTTTACTCATTTTCCATATTAGGTTTGGTTAGGTTAGATTGAATCATTTCCCAGTTAAAATAATTAAATTTGGAATATATAAAGTTTCCGACAGATATGACATTTCACAGTGAATAAATAGAACATATCTCTTGTTATATTGATTTCTATACAGGGATCCCCGACTTACGCCTCGTCACTACCACCATTACCACCACCCTCTCACCACCACCACCACCACCACTCACCCTAGATTCTGCTGCCTGGAGTTTGGCCTGTAGATCCGAGTTCTCATGAGTAAGTCTCTTTATTTGTGTCTGCAGGAGAACTAGCGGCCCTTCACCCTCCGTCAGGGGCGCCAGCGTTCTCTTCTTGGGTGAGGGCAGGTCCACCGCCCGACCCTGCTGGTCTTGACGGTCCTCGAACTTCTTAATCTCCTCCAGGAGTTCTCTGTATGGGAGGTACTCGCTGTTAGCCAACGTGGGTATTTGTGTTTTCTCAGTTGTTTTGTGTTTAATTTTTGTCATGTTTGTCTGTGTGTTATTAGCAGGGGGGGAGGGGTATGTAGTGTCGACTGTTTTTTTTTTATGTTTTTGTCAGCTGTTTTGTATTTGTGTTGTCAGCTATTTTGTACAGTTTTACCTTTTGTCAGCTGATCTTACTCCCAAGCGTGTATATGGGAAAGTCTGATTCTGTTACCGGCTTGTTTATTATATTAAACGTATTTTCGCGTTAATCATTCAAACAGTCAGTCAATCAGTCAGTCAGTCAAACTTGCTAAACACACCTAGTGACCTACAGTATAAGTATTCGATTTTTTTTGTTACTAACCACACAGACTTGTCATTTTCTTTAGATCCAAAGTGGTCAGTGGCCATGTGCATATTACACCTGTGGTGTAATGGTCAACATGCTCGCCTCGCAAACGAGCGGACCCGGGTTCGATCCCCGGCCAGGGTGAAACTATGGACAAGTTCTTTACGCCATTTGCCTCTGTCTACCCAGCAGTAATTGGAAACCTGGATGTTAATCGATTTGCGGATCGTGTTCCGGGGTAATGGTTAGCCAGTGCAGTTGGCGAGCTGTCCGGTTTTGTTGGACTATTCCTTGACACTGGGTCATGCAGCTCGTTAACTTATGGTGTAGTTGTTGTGTTGGCGACAACTTCTACACGAGGGGCAACCATTATATGAAAAAGTGGCGGTAATACAGTAATTCGGTAGGTCGGATAGTTCCTGGGCACTGTAACAAGTCGAGTTGGTTCGTAACATTGTGCATGACGGAAAAAAAAATAGCACTAAACTGGTTCTCCAGGTCGGAGGTGTCGACGTTGAGACTGAGGTGCCACTTCTGCGCCTGCGTGAAGAGTTTGGCCAGAAGGAGGGAGTTGGTGTGCGTAGTGTGGATCAGTTCTCCTTCCACCTCCGCCTTGACGACATCTGCAAGGGAGTCCAGCAGCTCGGTCACTTCCTCTGCTGTGTACGTCTCCTCCACCAACCTGTAGAAGGAAGTGTCCGTTCTCAAATCTATTCACCGAGGCATTGTCTACTTGCCAAAGACTAAAGAATATTGAAGCAGGATATTTTGAACTGCTGAAGGATGTTATAAGAAAAATAGTCAGCGACAAGGGAGATGTAAAAGATGCTTGGCTTGATTGATTGATTGGGTAGAATATCAGGCGTGATAGTGCTTGGCTGGAGGCAGTTATTAGTTATGTCTGGAAGGTGTTATTAGCTCACGTGTTTAACCTTTTAAAGACAACAGGTTTATCCCTTTACCCCTATTCCCCCAATGCATGAACTGTTACACTTTAAAACACTAACATGTACAAGTATCATAATGTCCTTAAACTCGGCAACTATAATACTCAATAATATTAAGAACTAAAACTACGGGATAACGATAACTTCACTCCTTACAGTAAACAATAACTTTTATCTCATTACGCCTTAACTATTACAATGACCTCACTATGGACACAGTACCAGTCAATACCGAGCAACTATAAATTTGTGTTTTCAGGAACTTCTTATTATCTCTCATCTTAACAATTGTTGTCAGATGAGTGGAATGGCATTGTGTTCCCTGCTTACACACCTAAATGGTTCAAACACGTTAATATACTATAACAATATCCTGCAGGACATCACTATAAATCCTACAAATACAACAAATCCCTGGGAATCCTATTTCGTATCTTTCATGTCTCAGAAATCCTGCATAGTATTCCTAATCTTCTGGGATTCTATATTCACCTCCTTGAAGTCTTACAGGGTATCCTATATACCCTACAAGGTCCTACATTTACATCCTTCATGATAATTCCTGCATCTTTGACATGAAGTCCTACCTGATATCCTTGTCGTATATGAAGTCCTACCTGGTATCCTTGCCGTATATGAAGTCCTACCTGGTATCCTTGGCGTATATGAAGTCCTACCTGGTATCCTTGGCGTATATGAAGTCCTACCTGGTATCCTTGCCGTATATGAAGTCCTACCTGGTATCCTTGACATATATAAAGTCCTACCTGGTATCCTTGACATATATAAAGTCCTACCTGGTATCCTTGGCGTATATGAAGTCCTACCTGGTATCCTTGACATATATAAAGTCCTACCTGGTATCCTTAGCGTATATGAAGTCCTACCTGGTATCCTTGACATATATAAAGTCCTACCTGGTATCCTTGGCGTATATGAAGTCCTACCTGGTATCATTGGCGTATATGAAATCCTACCTGGTATCCTTGGCGTCCCTAAAGTTCAACCTGGCTCCCGGTCACTTGACCGACGGACGTTTGGCCGAACGGACAACTGGCCAAATTTGTTTTCTATAAACACAAACAAAGTCGAAGACTGGACTTGCATTACCTAGCCTAACATATATATATATATATATATATATATATATATATATATATATATATATATATATATATATATATATATATATATATATATATATATATATATATATATATATATATATGCTGATAACCACAAGGAAAGAAGAAAACACGAAGTTCCCAAGCGCTTTCGTGTAATTCACATCTTCAGGGGTGAGTACAGACTGTACTCACCCCTGAAGATGTGAATTACACGAAAGCGCTTGGGAACTTCGTGTTTTCTTCTTTCCTTGTGGTTATCAGCATATACCTAGATCACGCGCACCTACAGTGATTTACTTGCATATATATATATATATATATATATATATATATATATATATATATATATATATATATATATATATATATATATATATATATATATATATATATATGAAAGAAATTAACAAATATAACATAGCAAAAATTTAAAAACATTCGACATTGTATATTAGTTATGCCTATAATTCTGTGTTTTATAAAACAAGTACATTGCAAAGAAGAAAGAAAAATAAAATTAAGAAGGCCATATGTTCTTTCGCCTAAATGTCCGTTCTGCTAAATGTCCGTTCTGCTAAATGTCCGTTCGGCCAAATGTCTGTCGGTGAAAAGTCCGTCGGCCAATTGTCCTTGGGCCATCTGTCCGGCCACGGTTCTACCTGAAATCCTTGGCGTTTATGAAGTCCTACCTGGTATCCTTGACATCCTGGAAGCAAGCTTCGACGGAGCGGATCCTTTGAGCTCTCTGATACTTGGTGAAGCGGAGGTACCTGGCCATACACGCCTGGTGGTCTTCAGTGAGGCCTCCCAGGTCACCCTATAACAAGATCACCAAGTCATCACTACTGCTAGGTGCTGGGACAGTGACCTCCGTAACACATCACCACTCCTGCTAGGTGTTGGGACAGTGACCTCCGTAACACGTCATTACTACTACTAGGTGCTGGGACAGTGACCTCCGTAACACGTCCTCACTACTGCTAGGTGCTGGGACAGTGACCTCCGTAACACGTCACCACTCCTGCTAGGTGTTGGGACAGTGACCTCCGTAACACGTCGCCACTACTGCTAGGTGCTGGGACAGTGACCTCTGTAACACGTCACCACTACTGCTAGGTGCTGGGACAGTGACCTCCGTAACACGTCACCACTACTGCTAGGTGCTGGGACAGTGACTTCAGTAACACGTCACCACTACTGCTAGGTGCTGGGACAGTGACCTCAGTAACACGTCACCACTACTGCTAGGTGCTGGGACAGTGACCTCAGTAACACGTCACCACTACTGCTAGGTGCTGGGACAGTGACCTCAGTAACACGTCACCACTACTGCTAGGTGCTGGGACAGTGACCTCCGTAGCACGTCACCACTACTGCTAGGTGCTGGGACAGTGACCTCCGTAGCACGTCACCACTACTGCTAGGTGCTGGGACAGTGACCTCAGTAACACGTCACCACTACTGCTAGGTGCTGGGACAGTGACTTCAGTAACACGTCACCACTACTGCTAGGTGCTGGGACAGTGACCTCCGTAACACGTCACCACTACTGCTAGGTGCTGGGACAGTGACCTCAGTAACACGTCACCACTACTGCTAGGTGCTGGGACAGTGACCTCCGTAGCACGTCACCACTACTGCTAGGTGCTGGGACAGTGACCTCCGTAACACGTCACCACTACTGCTACGTGCTGGGACAGTGACCTCCGTAACACGTCACCACTACTGCTAGGTGCTGGGACAGTGACCTCCGTAACACGTCACCACTACTGCTAGGTGCTGGGACAGTGACCTCCGTAACACGTCACCCCTACTACTAGGTGCTGGGACAGTGACTTCAGTAACACGTCACCACTACTGCTAGGTGCTGGGACAGTGACCTCAGTAACACGTCACCACTACTGCTAGGTGTTGGGACAGTGACCTCAGTAACACGTCACCACTACTGCTAGGTGCTGGGACAGTGACTTCAGTAACACGTCACCACTACTGCTAGGTGCTGGGACAGTGACCTCAGTAACACGTCACCACTACTGCTAGGTGCTGGGACAGTGACCTCAGTAACACGTCACCACTACTGCTAGGTGCTGGGACAGTGACCTCAGTAACACGTCACCACTACTGCTAGGTGCTGGGACAGTGACCTCCGTAACACGTCACCCCTACTGCTAGGTGCTGGGACAGTGACTTCAGTAACACGTCACCACTACTGCTAGGTGCTGGGACAGTGACCTCCGTAGCACGTCACCACTACTGCTAGGTGTTGGGACAGTGACCTCAGTAACACGTCACCACTACTGCTAGGTGCTGGGACAGTGACTTCAGTAACACGTCACCACTACTGCTAGGTGCTGGGACAGTGACCTCAGTAACACGTCACCACTACTGCTAGGTGCTGGGACAGTGACCTCAGTAACACGTCACCACTACTGCTAGGTGCTGGGACAGTGACCTCCGTAGCACGTCACCACTACTGCTAGGTGCTGGGACAGTGACCTCCGTAACACGTCACCACTACTGCTACGTGCTGGGACAGTGACCTCCATAACACGTCACCACTACTGCTAGGTGCTGGGACAGTGACCTCCATAACACGTCACCACTACTGCTAGGTGTTGGGACAGTGACCTCCGTAGCACGTCACCAATACTGCTAGGTGCTGGGACAGTGACCTCAGTAACACGTCATAACTACTGCTAGGTGCTGGGACAGTGACCTCAGTAACACGTCATCACTACTGCTAGGTGCTGGGACAGTGACCTCCGTAACACGTCACCACTACTGCTAGGTGCTGGGACAGTGACCTCCGTAGCACGTCACCACTACTGCTAGGTGCTGGGACAGTGACCTCCGTAACACGTCACCACTCCTGCTACGTGCTGGGACAGTGACCTCCGTAACACGTCACCACTACTGCTAGGTGCTGGGACAGTGACCTCCGTAACACGTCACCACTACTGCTAGGTGCTGGGACAGTGACCTCCGTAACACGTCACCACTACTGCTAGGTGTTGGGACAGTGACTTCAGTAACACGTCACCACTACTGCTAGGTGCTGGGACAGTGACTTCAGTAACACGTCACCACTACTGCTAGGTGCTGGGACAGTGACCTCAGTAACACGTCACCACTACTGCTAGGTGCTGGGACAGTGACCTCCGTAGCACGTCACCACTACTGCTAGGTGCTGGGACAGTGACCTCCATAACACGTCACCACTACTGCTAGGTGCTGGGACAGTGACCTCCATAACACGTCACCACTACTGCTAGGTGCTGGGACAGTGACCTCCGTAACACGTCACCACTACTGCTAGGTGTTGGGACAGTGACCTCAGTAACACGTCACCACTACTGCTAGGTCCTGGGACAGTGACCTCCATAACACGTCACCACTACTGCTAGGTCCTGGGACAGTGACCTCCATAACACGTCATCACTACTGCTAGGTGCTGGGACAGTGACCTCAGTAACACGTCACCACTACTGCTAGGTGCTGGGACAGTGACCTCAGTAACACGTCACCACTACTGCTAGGTGCTGGGACAGTGACCTCAGTAACACGTCACCATTACTGCTAGGTGCTGGGACAGTGACTTCAGTAACACGTCACCACTAATGCTAGGTGCTGGGACAGTGACTTCCGTAACACGTCACCACTGCTGCTAGGTGCTGGGACAGTGACCTCAGTAGCACGTCACCACTACTGCTAGGTGTTGGGACAGTGACCTCAGTAGCACGTCACCACTACTGCTAGGTGCTGGGACAGTGACCTCAGTAACACGTCACCACTACTGCTAGGTGCTGGGACAGTGACTTCAGTAACACGTCACCACTACTGCTAGGTGCTGGGACAGTGACCTCAGTAACACGTCACCACTACTGCTAGGTGCTGGGACAGTGACTTCAGTAACACGTCACCACTACTGCTAGGTGCTGGGACAGTGACCACAGTAGCACGTCACCACTACTGCTAGGTGCTGGGACAGTGACCTCAGTAACACGTCACCACTACTGCTAGGTGCTGGGACAGTGACCTCAGTAACACGTCACCACTACTGCTAGGTGCTGGGACAGTGACTTCAGTAACACGTCACCACTTCGGCTAGGTGCTGGGACAGTGACTTCAATAACACGTCATTACTACTGCTAGGTGCTGGGACAGTGACCTCAGTAACACGTCACCACTACTGCTAGGTGCTGGGACAGTGACTTAAGTAACACGTCACCACTACTGCTAGGTGCTGGGACAGTGACTTCAGTAACACGTCACCACTACTGCTAGGTGCTGGGACAGTGACCTCAGTAACACGTCACCACTACTGCTAGGTGCTGGGACAGTGACCTCAGTAACACGTCACCACTACTGCTAGGTGCTGGGACAGTGACCTCCGTAGCACGTCACCACTACTGCTAGGTGCTGGGACAGTGACCTCCGTCACACGTCACCACTACTGCTACGTGCTGGGACAGTGACCGTAACACGTCACCACTGCTGCTAGGTGCTGGGACAGTGACCTCCGTAGCACGTCACCACTACTGCTAGGTGCTGGGACAGTGACCTCCGTAACACGTCACCACTACTGCTACGTGCTGGGACAGTGACCTCCGTAATACATCACCACTACTGCTAGGTGCTGGGACAGTGACCTCCGTAACACGTCACCACTACTGCTAGGTGCTGGGACAGTGACCTCCGTAACACGTCACCACTACTGCTAGGTGCTGGGACAGTGACTTCAGTAACACGTCACCACTACTGCTAGGTGCTGGGACAGTGACCTCAGTAACACGTCACCACTACTGCTAGGTGTTGGGACAGTGACCTCAGTAACACGTCACCACTACTGCTAGGTGCTGGGACAGTGACTTCAGTAACACGTCACCACTACTGCTAGGTGCTGGGACAGTGACCTCAGTAACACGTCACCACTACTGCTAGGTGCTGGGACAGTGACCTCAGTAACACGTTTCCACTACTGCTAGGTGCTGGGACAGTGACCTCCGTAGCACGTCACCACTACTGCTAGGTGCTGGGACAGTGACCTCCGTAACACGTCACCACTACTGCTACGTGCTGGGACAGTGACCTCCGTAATACATCACCACTACTGCTAGGTGCTGGGACAGTGACCTCCGTAACACGTCACCACTACTGCTAGGTGCTGGGACAGTGACCTCCGTAACACGTCACCACTACTGCTAGGTGCTGGGACAGTGACTTCAGTAACACGTCACCACTACTGCTAGGTGCTGGGACAGTGACCTCAGTAACACGTCACCACTACTGCTAGGTGTTGGGACAGTGACCTCAGTAACACGTCACCACTACTGCTAGGTGCTGGGACAGTGACTTCAGTAACACGTCACCACTACTGCTAGGTGCTGGGACAGTGACCTCAGTAACACGTCACCACTACTGCTAGGTGCTGGGACAGTGACCTCAGTAACACGTTTCCACTACTGCTAGGTGCTGGGACAGTGACCTCCGTAGCACGTCACCACTACTGCTAGGTGCTGGGACAGTGACCTCCGTAACACGTCACCACTACTGCTAGGTGCTGGGACAGTGACCTCCGTAACACGTCACCACTACTGCTAGGTGCTGGGACAGTTACCTCAGTAACACGTCACCACTACTGCTAGGTGTTGGGACAGTGACTTCAGTAACACGTCACCACTACTGCTAGGTGCTGGGACAGTGACTTCAGTAACACGTCACCACTACTGCTAGGTGCTGGGACAGTGACCTCAGTAACACGTCACCACTGCTGCTAGGTGTTGGGACAGTGACTTTAGTAACACGTCACCACTACTGCTAGGTGCTGGGACAGTGACTTCAGTAACACGTCACCACTACTGCTAGGTGCTGGGACAGTGACCTCAGTAACACGTCACCACTACTGCTAGGTGCTGGGACAGTGACCTCAGTAACACGTCACCACTACTGCTAGGTGCTGGGACAGTGACCTCCGTAGCACGTCACCACTACTGCTAGGTGCTGGGACAGTGACCTCCGTAACACGTCACCACTACTGCTACGTGCTGGGACAGTGACCTCCGTAACACGTCACCACTGCTGCTAGGTGCTGGGACAGTGACCTCCATAACACGTCACCACTACTGCTAGGTGCTGGGACAGTGACCTCCATAACACGTCACCACTACTGCTAGGTGCTGGGACAGTGACCTCCATAACACGTCACCACTACTGCTAGGTGCTGGGACAGTGACCTCCGTAACACGTCACCACTACTGCTAGGTGCTGGGACAGTGACCTCAGTAACACGTCACCACTACTGCTAGGTGCTGGGACAGTGACCTCAGTAACACGTCATCACTACTGCTAGGTGCTGGGACAGTGACCTCCGTAACACGTCACCACTGCTGCTAGGTGCTGGGACAGTGACCTCCGTAACACGTCACCACTACTGCTAGGTGCTGGGACAGTGACCTCCATAACACGTCACAACTACTGCTAGGTGCTGGGACAGTGACCTCAGTAACACGTCACCACTACTGCTAGGTCCTGGGACAGTGACCTCCATAACACGTCACCACTACTGCTAGGTCCTGGGACAGTGACCTCCATAACACGTCACCACTACTGCTAGGTGCTGGGACAGTGACCTCAGTAACACGTCACCACTACTGCTAGGTGCTGGGACAGTGACCTCAGTAACACGTCACCACTACTGCTAGGTGCTGGGACAGTGACCTCAGTAACACGTCACCACTACTGCTAGGTGCTGGGACAGTGACCTCAGTAACACGTCACCACTACTGCTAGGTGCTGGGACAGTGACCTCAGTAACACGTCACCACTACTGCTAGGTGCTGGGACAGTGACCTCAGTAACACGTCACCACTACTGCTAGGTGCTGGGACAGTGACCTCCGTAACACGTCACCACTACTGCTAGGTGCTGGGACAGTGACCTCCGTAACACGTCACCACTACTGCTAGGTGCTGGGACAGTGACCTCCATAACACGTCACCACTACTGCTAGGTGCTGGGACAGTGACCTCCATAACACGTCACCACTACTGCTAGGTGCTGGGACAGTGACCTCCATAACACGTCACCACTACTGCTAGGTGCTGGGACAGTGACCTCATTAGCACGTCATCACTACTGCTAGGTGCTGGGACAGTGACCTCAGTAACACGTCATCACTACTGCTAGGTGCTGGGACAGTGACCTCCGTAACACGTCACCACTACTGCTAGGTGCTGGGACAGTGGCCTCCGTAACACGTCACCACTACTGCTAGGTGCTGGGACAGTGACCTCCATAACACGTCACCACTACTGCTAGGTGCTGGGACAGTGACCTCAGTAACACGTCACCACTACTGCTAGGTGTTGGGACAGTGACCTCCGTAACACGTCACCACTACTGCTAGGTGTTGGGACAGTGACCTCAGTAACACGTCACCACTACTGCTAGGTCCTGGGACAGTGACCTCCATAACACGTCACCACTACTGCTAGGTGCTGGGACAGTGACCTCCATAACACGTCACCACTACTGCTAGGTGCTGGGACAGTGACCTCAGTAACACGTCACCACTACTGCTAGGTGCTGGGACAGTGACCTCAGTAACACGTCACCACTACTGCTAGGTGCTGGGACAGTGACTTCAGTAACACGTCACCATTACTGCTAGGTGCTGGGACAGTGACTTCAGTAACACGTCACCACTACTGCTAGGTGCTGGGAGAGTGACCTCCGTAACACGTCACCACTGCTGCTAGGTGCTGGGACAGTGACCTCAGTAGCACGTCACCACTACTGCTAGGTGTTGGGACAGTGACCTCAGTAGCACGTCACCACTACTGCTAGGTGCTGGGACAGTGACCTCAGTAACACGTCACCACTACTGCTAGGTGCTGGGACAGTGACTTCAGTAACACGTCACCACTACTGCTAGGTGCTGGGGCAGTGACCTCAGTAACACGTCACCACTACTGCTAGGTGCTGGGACAGTGACTTCAGTAACACGTCACCACTACTGCTAGGTCCTGGGACAGTGACCTCAGTAACACGTCACCACTACTGCTAGGTGCTGGGACAGTGACCTCAGTAACACGTCACCACTACTGCTAGGTGCTGGGACAGTGACTTCAGTAACACGTCACCACTTCGGCTAGGTGCTGGGACAGTGACTTCAATAACACGTCATTACTACTGCTAGGTGCTGGGACAGTGACCTCAGTAACACGTCACCACTACTGCTAGGTGCTGGGACAGTGACTTCAGTAACACGTCACCACTACTGCTAGGTGCTGGGACAGTGATTTCAATAACACGTCATTACTACTGCTAGGTGCTGGGACAGTGACTTCAGTAAACACGTCATTACTACTGCTAGGTGCTGGGACAGTGACCTCAGTAACACGTCACCACTGCTGCTAGGTGCTGGGACAGTGACTTCAGTAACACGTCACCACTACTGCTAGGTGCTGGGACAGTGACCTCAGTAACACGTCACCACTACTGCTAGGTGCTGGGACAGTGACTTCAGAAACACGTCACCACTTCTGCTAGGTGCTGGGACAGTGACCTCAGTAACACGTCACCACTACTACTAGGTGCTGGGACAGTGACTTCAGTAACACGTCACCACTACTGCTAGGTGCTGGGAGAGTGACTTCAATAACACGTCATTACTACTGCTAGGTGCTGGGACAGTGACTTCAATAACACGTCATTACTACTGCTAGGTACTGGGACTCTGTGAGGGTTAACTTTTTCAGAGTGAGAATTGGAACAATCTGCCAGAGAGTGTTGTGACGGCACCGAGTGTGAGCTCTTTCAAGACAAGACTTGACCAACACTGGAGTAGGTTCAGGTACATTCAGGAGCCAGTGCATACCCAGTACTTGCCAACAGTGCGTAACAGAGACGTGACCGATCGCCCAAGTGGCTAACGAGCCGATCAGTGATGAAGAGGATAAAGGTAAAGTGAACTATACATTACATATATCAGTTTATATATCTAGATCTAGTGATGATATCTCTATTGATTTATCAGGTAAGAGAGAGAGAGAGAGAGAGAGAGAGAGAGAGAGCAGAGATAATTATGTCTATAAAAGATTATAGAAATATATAGATGGATTTAATGATACATACAAAGAGGAAGGTAAACGAGATGAAAATGTCGTATAGTTTAACATTCTCTAAGTCTTGTGGGAGAAGAAACATCTTAACATAACATAAGAACATAAGAAAATAAGGAGTCTGCAATAGGCCGGTTGGCCTGTGCATGGCAGCTCCTGTCGAGAGTTACTACCACTCTCTATCATCCATGAATCTATCTCGCCTCCTTTGAAACTTTCCAGAGTTCCAGCACTTACTACAAAGTTGCTAAGCTTGTTCCACTCGTCCACCACCCTATTTGTGAACCAGTTTCTTCCTATCTCCCTCCTAAACCTAAACTTATCCAACTTGAATCCGTTGCTCCGAGTCCTATCCTGCTCGGATATTATAAGAACGTTATCTATATCCCCTTTATTGATTCCTTTCACCCACTTAAATACTTCTATCATATCTCCCCGCACTCTTCGTCTTTTTAGGGAATGCAAGTTAAGTTTCTTTAACCTATCCTGATATGGAAGGTTTCTAAGTCCCGGAATCATTTTTGTCATTCTTCGCTGCACCGACTCTAGTGAATTTATATCCATTCTATAATAGGGGCACCAGAACTGAACCGCATAATCGAGGTGCTGCCTGACTAGCGCAAGATATAGTTGCAATAAGACCTCTGCACTCTTATTACTTACACTTCTAGATATAAAACCCAATACTCTGTTTGCCTTATTTCGAACAATAACGCACTGTTTTCTAGGCCGTAGGTCCGGGCTTACAAGTACCCCTAGGTCTCTTTTACAAGTCGACTTCTCTAGGTTGATGTTGTTAAGGCTGTATACATTATAAGTATTTGTTCTTCCAATATTAAGTACGCTGCACTTTCTGGTGTTGAATTTCATTTGCCATTTTTCAGACCACCCCTGCAGTTAAATTTAGATCCTCCTGTAATGCATTTGCATCCTGCCCTGAATTAATTTGCCGCCCTATTTTGGTGTCATCCGCAAACTTGCTTATGTCACTGCTGATCCCAGTATCTAGATCGTTTATGTAGATTATGAACATGGGTAGGCCTAGTACTGACCCCTGGGGAACCCCACTGGTTACACGGCCCCACTCAGATTTAGCACCATCTACGCTGACCCTCTGCGCTCTATCGGTGAGCCATGATTTTATCCAATTTAAAACTTTCCCCTCGATACCATGAGCCTTAATTTTTTTCAGAAGCCTCTGATGCGGTACTCTGTCAAATGCTTTGCTAAAGTCTAAGTAAATATCATCGTAATTTTCGTCATTATCTACTACCTCGAAGACTTTCCTAAAAAACGTTAGCAGATTTGTTAGACAAGATTTTCCCTTTGTAAACCCATGTTGAGAGTCGTAGATTAATTTGCTTTTCTCTAGATGAGATCGGATGCTATCTGCTATAATTGCTTCAAGAAATTTCCCCACTACTGACTTCAAACTGATCGGCCGGTAATTTGACGCTGATGCTCTGTCTCCCTTTCTGAATATGGGTACTACATTTGCCTGTTTCCACAAGTCTGGCACAACTCCAGTGTCTAATGATTTTGTAAATAAGTTTACGAGGGGTCCGCTAATCTGTTCCCTACACTCATAAGAACATAAGAACATAAGAATGGAGGAAACTGCAGCGGGCCTATTGGCCCATACTGGGCAGTCCCGTTTACACCGAACCCCTATTGCTCATATAAGCATCCAACCTATGTTTGAAGCTATTCAGCGTATTCGAGTTAATGATAATATTTGGTAACTTGTTCCATTCATCAGCTACTCTGTTTCCAAACCAGTGTTTACCTATTTCACGCCTAAATCTAAATTTGTCTAATTTAAAACCATTGTTACGAGTTCGCTCCTGGTTGGATAGTTTGAGTACCTTTGTAATGTCCCCTTTGTTTAGCCCTGACTTCCACTTATACACCTCTATCAGGTCGCCCCCCGCTCTGCATCTCTCAAGGGAGTGCAAATTAAGATGCTTTAACCTGTCTCTATACTCAAGGTTCCTAAAGCCCGGGATTAGTCTTGTCATTCTCCTCTGAATTCTTTCCAAGGATTCTATATCCATTCTGTATTACGGTGACCAGAACTAAACTGCGTAATCCAGGTGTGGTCTCACAAGCGCAAGGTACAGTTTTAGGATGACCTCGCTAGTCTTGTAACTAACACTCCTTTGTATGAACCCAAGTACTTTATTAGCCTTGTTACGAGCAAAAACACATTGTTTACTTGGCTTAAGGTTCCTACTTATCATTACTCCTAAATCTCTCTCGCAGTCGGATTTCTCTATGGCATCGTTGTTCATCTGGTATCTGGTTTCCCTGTTTACATCTCCTATACTGAGTACTTTACATTTGTCGACATTGAATTTCATCTGCCATTTTTCAGACCATTCGAAAAATTTGTTTAGATCTTCCTGTAGTTTTGCCGAGTCCTCGTCAGATTTAATAACACGTCCTATTTTAGCGTCATCAGCAAATTTACTTATGTTGCTGTCTATGGCGATATCTATGTCGTTTATGTATATAATAAATAATAATGGTCCAAGTACTGAGCCTTGGGGAACTACACTTGTGACGTTGCTCCAATGGGACTTAGTGCAGTTAATGCTCACTCGCTGTTTCCTGTCCTGTAACCACGTCCTAATCCATTTAAGGATGTTACCTATGATGCCATGTGCTTCTGCCTTTCTAATTAGTCTTTGGAGGGGGACTCTGTCGAAGGCTTTGCTAAAGTCGAGATATACCACATCATAATTGTGCCCCTCGTCCACCGATTCGAAAACTGATGAAAAGAATGTTAATAGATTAGTTAGACAAGAACGTCCGCTTCTGAAGCCATGCTGGGAATCATTGATCAATCGGTGCTTCTTAAGGTGATTTCGAATAGAGTCTGAAATGATTGCTTCCAGTAATTTGCCTACTATTGATGTTAGTCTGATTGGGCGGTAGGTAGAGGATAGTGATCTATCCCCCTTCTTAAAAATCGGTATTACATTCGCTATCCTCCAGGATTCTGGTACTACACCTGTTTTTAAGGACATGTTAAACAACTTTGCTAAGGGCATACTAAGCTCTTCCTTACATTCCTTTAATACTCTGGCAAATATCTCATCGGGACCAGGTGACTTATTAAGCTTTAGTTTGTCTATTTGCTTACTAACATCGTTACTAGTCACTACTATCTCGCTAAATTTGTTTTCTTCACTATCTCTGAATAGAGTCGGTGCCTCGGGTATCATGTTTAAATTTTCGGTGGTGAAAACTGTTGAAAAATATTTATTCAAATTATTGCTCATTTCTCCGTCGTTATCAGTGAGCTCGCCGGTATCTGACCGTATTGGTCCAATCTTTTCTCGTGTTTTAGTTTGATACATTTGGTAGAATCCTTTGGGGTTTGTCTTTGCCTCCCTTGCTATGCTTATCTCATTATTCCTCTTGGCTTTCCTTATCTCGGTTTTAACCCTACTCGCCAATATCTTATAATAATCCTGGAGGTAAATTTCGCCAAGCTTTATCCTTCTACCTATAGCCTTCCTTTGGCCAATGATATTCTTTAAATAATTATTTATCCATTTAGGGTCATTGTTGTCTTTCAAGACTCGAGGGAAAATTTCATCCGGCCCTGGGGATTTTGTCTTCTTTAGTTTATTTATCTTCTTAAGAACATCCTCTTTTTTGATAGTGATATTCTTTAATTTCTCTTCTTCCTTTCCCTTAAATATCAGTTCCACCTCTGGAATTTCATCGCAAATTTCTTCTGTGAAAACTGATAAAAAGTAGCTGTTCAATGCTTTGCTTATCACTTCTCCCTTCCCTGACTTTAAAGGCCCAACTTTGTCCTTGACCTTTGTCCTATATACCTGGAAAAATCCCTCGGGATTCGCCTTGGATTCTCTTTCTATTTTGATTTCATAGTCTCTCTTTGCTTTCCTTATATTTTTCTTAACATTCCTAGATAGTTCATTATACCAGTTTCTGAGCTGCTCCTCCCCTCCCTTTAATTTCTTATATATTCCTTTCTTTATTCCTCTGTCATGTTTAAGTTTTCTGGTCATCCACCTTGGCTCATTCTTATTTGACCTAATTTTTCTGTATGGTATATTTTGTTCTTGTGCTTTATGTAGTATACTAGTGAATATATTATAGTCATGATCAATTGTTGTGTCATCTATGACCTCACCCCTTCCTACTGAGGACTGACGTGACTGTTCCCAGGTGACCTCACCTAGGTATCTTCTTAACCCCTGATAATATATAATCAGCCAACCGAAAGTTTGGGACTCTGACCATATTGTCATTATTTTTCGTTTCCCATTTTGGGGTGAACCTGATTTCTCTGTGATCACTGTTACCTAGTTCTTCCCCTACTGTGATATCTCTGATAATATTTTCTTTATTTGTTAATACTAGGTCTAATATATTGTCACCTCTAGTAGGTTCTGTAATTAGTTGTTTCAAAAAATTGTCCTGTACTGCGTCTAGGAAGTCTTCAGATTCATAGTCGCCTACAATGTTGTCCCAGTCAATATTTCTGAAGTTGAAATCCCCCATAATGCACAGGTTGTTATATTTTGCTGCCCTACTCATCTCTTGCCATATGGGCTGAACTGCTTCTTTGCCAAGACTTGGGGGGGCCTGTAAATCACTCCCATAATTAGTTTTCTCTTCCTTCCGTGATTTCTACCCACACAGACTCGGTTCCTATTTCACCCTTTATTGAATTATTAATACAATATTTTAATGTATCCTTGACGAAGAGTGCGACCCCTCCCCCATTCCTACCTTCCCTGTCTTTGTGACAAAGGTTGTACATGAAGTACAGCAAACTGTGTGAATTTCAAAATAAATTCTTCCTACTTTTTTTCATGGAAAATTTGTCAATGATACTGTTTGTGTCAAGGGATTGTAGGAGGCCAGATTCAATGCATAATAATGAAAGTGAGTTTAATCTGATTTGTCCCATGGTAGACCTCAGGTGATTTTTCACCCTAGATAGAGTAGAGAAAGACCTCTCTCCTTCACAATTTGTAATGGGGATGGTAGGGAAAATTCTTACCAAGATACTAATGTTTGCAAAGGCAGTTGTCAAACTACCATCTTTGGACCCCAGTAAAGTGGAGATGTTTGTCACTGACCAATCAGATTCAGAAGACAAAATGTCTTTAAATTGCAAAAACTCATCTAGAACAGAAGCTTCCAGGTCACTGGAATAGATACTGACAACCAATTCCAGTTGGGCTTTGAGATCATCATATTTCATACTGTCATACTCCGTTAAGAAGCTAAACAGCTTCTTTATTTCTGAGTAGGCATTCACTCTGTGCTCTAATTCATTCCTAAGGCAATCTAATATGGTGTAGAAATTGTCCACCTTGAACTTCTCACGTTCCACTGCGGGCCTATACTTATTGTACAGGGGCCCTTATGGTTGTGAATATATTATATAAAGAAATACTCGGTGTACACTTGAAACAAGGTTATGCGCTGGCACGCTGCGCGATAAATTAGTTTCAGTGGGCCCCCAGATACCGGTGGGCCATAGGCCAATGGCCTACTTGGCCTATTGGTAAATCCGGCCCTGCATATAGGGTATAATATATAGTATTTTAACACTGGTCTTTTCCCCCATGACTGGATACATGACTCATCCACAGTTCAACAGCTAAAATATATCCCTCTACAGTATTATGATATCACTTCGTCTTCATTATCTCAAGAATTTTTTGAAGATTTAAAGCCGTGTGATGCTTTCGTGAATTGTAGACACAAAAATAACACAATACGTAACGTGCTAATATTCTCGAACTTACCATTTTCGGTAAATGAAGTTGTAGAAACGAGAAAATGAGTTTCTTGACACAGACACACTGTCAGCCACCCAGGACCTCACCTCAGCAGCTACCAGCAACTCATCGTTGCTAGGTTACCATCACAACAAACATCACCGCTGCCAGACACCAGTCATTGTTTCTCTATCGTCTATACAGTACACTATTAAATACACACATAAGTAGATATATATTTAATCAGTGAAATCTTCATACAAGTTCACAATGCTACAGTGTAGGTATACATATAAAGTAACCCATGAGATGCGATTAAAATTAAGTTTATTTCTAATCATTACAGTATATACTCTCCCAACTGTTACAAATACGATAATTCACAATCATAACAATAATTCATATATCACTATGTTTATTTCACATATTTAAAAAGGTTTAGAATATTAACTCAGTCAATTTGACCAAGGACAGCTGACAAAGCCACGAGAGGCCTCTTTCCAACTTTCCAGTGAGTTCTTTTGCCATCAACTATTGGTTAATGTGAACAGTGGTAAATTACTTAACATTATACGTTCTAATTAACTTATGATCTTCGTCACTTATCAGTTTAATATCTAGTCGTAAAGTCTTATTTTATTGCATTGTTTATATACTAAATGTAAACTATGTATTGTCTAATGGTAGACCCTGCTGCCATATGGCATCAAGAAAATTGTGACCAAGTCCCAGGTTGCTGAACTGACTTTATGCCTTATTCATACACGATTGCAGGGTCTCAATTGTTTCCCTTACTATTAACAACACAAAATACATATATTGTTTCTCACTTTTGATCTTTTTTTTCATTTTTGTATTTATTATTATTATTAGTAGTAGTATTATATTTTAAATTTTGTACTTTTTTATTATAAATTTTATTTACTACTACTACTACTACTACTACTACTACATTTTCGCCCCCCAGGCCCCGATGTGGGTCAGTGACCTGTGTCCGGGTGGGCTAATCCCCGGAAAAAAATTACAAAAAATAAGTGGCTTTTGTTTGTATCGTTTAATAAATCGACTAACAACTGGATGTAAAGTTTTTTTCTTACAGTCCCTCGCCATAACATTCTTGTTAAGGTAGCTGAGTTTGACCTATTGACCATTCTTGAAGCTGATCTGATCAAGGAGTCTGAGACTGTAGGAGGAAAGCTCACCTCATGTTATTTTTTTTATCCTGCGACTGTGGCGTAACCAAGCGGGTGGCAAGTAAAAAATACATCAGAACCCCTTTGTGCCTACAGGCAACATGATATTGTGCGATAACACCAGGGACCGAATACTTAGAAGTATTTACAATATTGTATCTCCCAGTTAACTCTGTAAGTCGATCCCATAAGTTGTAAGTCCTCAAAATAAAATATCCACCATCTTGTGACGTCAAATATTGTATCTGGATGGCATAACTACAGATAGTTTATGGAGTCCCTGAGAGCCAGTCGGAGGAAGCTGAGAGTAGAAAAACACACGATAAGTTGCAGTTTGAGAATATTTTATAGAGGATCTGAATGTGCCATCCCCCCTCAGGATGTGAGGAGGCTGGGACAAAAGCGGGAGGACAAGCCTCGCCCCCTCAGGATCACACTAGTGAGTGAAGAGAAGAAATAGGAAGTTATTCGGCAGGTAAAAAACTTAGCAAGGAGCGAGGCATTTCGGAATGTATTCATTCACCCAGGTTGGACGGTAATGCAGAGGGGATAGCACAAGAAGCTCCTGCAGGACTTGAAGCAGAGAAGGGAGGGGTCGAGGAGGAACGGGGACGGGTGTACATGGGTTATATCCAGGGTCAGGGTAGTGGAAGCAAGAGCGCCAGCAAAGATCCAGGGGGCAACGGTACACCCCCACCCGGGGAAGCACTTCACTCTTGAAGATTGTTTTGGCGAGGGACTGTAAAAAGAACAACTTTACATCCAGTTGTTAGTCGATTTATTAAACGATACAAACAAAAGCCGCTTATTTTTTTTTTTTTTTACGGGGATTACCCCATCACAAGCGGGGTACCACAGGGCAGTGTATTGTGCCCACTGTTTTTTAAGGCCTGGGACCTAAGGATAGAAATCCCTCACCAGATTAATCAGTTTCTTAATTAAGGAAAGTCAAGAAGCATGGTTTACTGAGGAATAACAGACAACCGTTTGAGATTGACATCTCTTTACTATAAAAAATATAACACAAAACTCTGATACCACTCAACAGACATCAAATAACAATTACGGGAGTCAAACAATTAAGTCAAGTCAACAGTTAATGGAGTCAAACAATTAATGGGGAATACCAGCAACAGCCTTCATGCTTTACGGCAACTTGCATCGTCCAACACTGCATTGGACAGGCCTGCACCATATATATCCGTCGTCCCCCTGTAGTAATCACATATACATACCCTGCATGGTTGTTGTTGTGGGGGGGGAGGGGGGTGCAGACTGTGTATAAATCTACACTTATTTAAAAATAAAGAAAGAAAAAAAATGCAGTACTTAGCTGTCCGCTGCTGGTTTTAACCTCCCCTGTTGCCTTTAGAGTTGTCTTCTGCTTTTCTTCTCTTTTTTTTCAGTTCACTTTGCCGATATGTCAGTATTTATGTGCTATCTCTATGTACACTGCATTTTGCTATGAATAACGGATTTTATACGCCCACTCAGTCCTTTTGAAACACAGAAAAACAAAAGAAAACTTACTTTGGGGCGGTAATAGAATGCCTTTTAGAATAGTCAAGCTTGTTGATTTTTTTCCTATTATTTCCTTATACTTTTTTTTCCAGTTCTCATCGACGACTATATCTCTTTGTGCTATCACTGTGTACACTGTGTCAGTCCTTGAGAGAGCACACAAACAAAATAAAATTAAGTCTCTGTGGCCCCTATAACACGACTTGGTTTCTGCTGGCAGTGGTGCCTTAACAGCTTGCTTGCCAATTTGTATTCACTTTAAATTATTTGCAACCTTTTCCACGGTCACTAATGACACAAGGAACTTATTTAACTAAAGGCACAGTACTAGAACACACCCTGGTCTTTATCACAGCCGTGACCACAACTCGGTAAACAAATAAAATAAAAGTTTTGTCACATGGCAAAGATTTTGTGGTTGCAGGCCTCTTGACCTGGGCTGTACCTCCAACTAGGTGGAGATTGAGTTGTCAAAAACACAATCGCGTCTTGCATTAAAAATTCTACATCGATTTACACTTTCACATCACTAAGACGATCTTAATGATCTTATGTAATCACTGTCCAATTTCTGCCGCTCAACAACGAAGGCCTGAATGCCGAACACGCGTTGTTAGAGACGCAACACGACTCGACCCGCCCGCCCATACAGTACTTAGACTACAGACTGGCAAGGGGGGACCTAATTGAAGTGTATAAAAATCTCAAAAGGCACTACTCAGTCGAGTGCCCTTACCTGGAGCTGGCAGACGCTCGCCCCACAAGGGATCATAGCTCAAGGTTGAAGAAGCCGCAAGCCCAGAAATCTATGAGGGGTAACTGTCAGTTGGTTGAAAATGTTCAAAGGAGGGCCACCAGACTGGTGCCTGCCCTTCGGCACCTCAGCTTCCCTAAGAGATTGCAGCGCCTGAACTTGCTTTGCTTGTACTACAGACGGGCAAGGGGTGACCTAATTGAGGTGTATAAGCATCTCAAGGGGCGCTACTCAGTCGAGTGTCCTTACTTGGAACTGACGGACGCTCGCCCCACAAGGGGTCACAGCTCAAGATTGAAGAGGCCGCAAGTCCAGAAAACTGTGAGGGCAAACTTTTTTGGAGTGAGAGTTGTGAACTCTTGGCACAGTCTACCAGAAAGTGTTGTGACGGCACCGAGTGTGAGCTCTTTCAAGACAAGACTTGACCAACACTGGAGCAGGTTCAGGTACATTCAGGAGCCGGTGCATGCCCAGTACTTGCCAACAGTGCGTAACAGAGACGTGACCGATCGCCCTAGCGGCTAACGAGCCGATCTTTTGGTGAAAAGGATAAAAGAAAAGAAAAGTAATCAGAGAAGTGACCGATCGCCCAAGTGGCTAATGAGCCGATCAGTGGTGAAGAGGATAAAAGTAAAAAGTAAAAGAACTTATGGAACAATCTGCCAGAGAGTGTTGTGACGGCAAGGTGAATGTGAGCTCTTTCAAGACCAGACTTGACAAGCACTGGAGCAGGTTCAGGTACATTCAGGAGGCGGTGCATGCCCAGTACTTGCCAACAGTGCATAACAGAGAAACCCAACCCAATGCCTGGCTTGCTCTGCCAGCTACCTAAACAAGCTACATACTATCCAGGGGGTCTGGTGGCAGCTACCTTAAAATTAAGAGTAGATTTAAGTTATCCCCTTAGAATTAGTGACCCCAGAGCCGGTGCATGCGGCCAACGAGCCGATCAGTGGCGAAGAGGATAAAAATAACTGATCACCCAAGCGGCTAACGAGCCGATCAGAGGATAAAAGTAAAAAAAAAATAGAGTGAAGGACTATGGTCGCCAACCCTCAGATATGAGCACGGTATTCCTTATTATTACTATTTTTTGTATTATATATCAGTAGTAGAAGTAGTACAGTAGTAATAGTAGTACACAGTAATATTTTAGGCTTGTCATCATGTAAACAAAGACCCTTGTAAGGTGTACAGTTTTGCCATTTTAGCGGTTTTCCGCTAAATCTAGATGTTTTGACCCACCATCTAGCGGGTAAATTTGCTGTCTAGCTAGCGGGTTTTTTTTTTTTTTTGCTGATTTAACTGATGTCTGGCGGATTTTTAGCGGTTTTAGTTATATTGTAATATTGTGGGGTACGTTTGATTGTGTTCGCACTCAAGATGGGATGGAGAAAGGAAACTCACAATGTGCTCTCATGTATACATATTGTATTGGATGTACAATGCAGCTTGGTGCTGGGAAGTGGCAGCATGGTTACAAGCGTGATGTAGACAGAGCTGGTTGGTGAGGGTGCTCAGAGGAGGACAGCTTGTGGGTCGCCATGCTCGCCGGCGGGAGCGAGGGCCGCCATGCATCGGCGGAGGAGGTGGTGTAGCTTGCTGCGGCTATAGGTAGAAGAAGAAAGAGATAAGTCACCACGAGGTCAGGTCTTATATAGCGGAGGTAGGCGTGGCTTAATAGTTGACCTCCGTGATGTATGGCGGCGTTGGTTGACCTAGACCACGAGGCATACACTGGGGAATTCGCGGGGTCGGCTACTCAGCGACAAACAGCGTTTGTAGGGGAGAAATCCACTACAGTACTCACCCCTTCCTTCCAGGCGGTGTAGAAGACTTGTTGTCTACAGGGTTGCAAGGCACATGTGAGGCATAACGGCGAGGGCGTGGATGAGCCGACCGCTAGAGGAGACAACTGTCTAGATACACAATATCTGTGGGAGTAGAGAGGGAGAATAAGGGTGTGTGAAGGCGATGAATGTTGTGCTTCCCTCACGGCAGTTACAGAGTCGTCAGATGCGCCTGCTGGGGTGTGTGGGCCTGGGTCAGGAGCAGGGGCTGCATCAGCAGAAGTGGATGAGGGCTCGTGACAGCAGCTGGGTCCACTACAGCAGCAGGGTGCAGGACAGTAGCAGGGGGGTACCTGAGGGAGAAAAGAGGGGTGTGTGGGTCCGCGTCAGGAGGAGCGGCAGGGGGTACTGATGGGTCGGGGCGGCGTCTGAGGCAGGACGGGTGTGTTGGGGTCGGTAGGACGTGGTGCTTGGGGCAGGAAGAGGAGCGGCTGTCTGCTTAGAGTCGCAGAGCTGCTCTAGGGTCTCTAACCTGCGGTGTAGAGACAGTAGTTGTAGAGCCGATGAGAGCTGCTTCTGTGTGGATAAGCCAGTCTTCCATGTTGCTTGATGACTTGGAGAGTGGTCGGTTTCTCCTCCATCCTGTGTGAGTGCGAATCTCTGGGGGTCACCATTTGTGGGGTACGTTTGTTTGTGTTCGCACTCAGGATGGGATGGAGAAAGGAAGCTCACAATGTGCTCTCTGTATACATATTGTATTGGATGTACAATGCAGCTTGGTGCTGGGAAGTGGCAGCGTGGTTACAAGCGTGATGTAGACAGAGCTGGTTGGTGAGGATGCTCAGAGGAGGACAGCTTGCGGGTCGCCATGCTCGCCGGCGGGAGCGAGGGCCACCAGGCAGCGGCGGAGGAGGTGGTGTAGCTTGCTGCGGCTGTAGCTAGAAGAAGAAAGAGATAGGTCACCACGAGGTCAGGTCTTATATAGCGGAGGTAGGCGTGGCTTAATAGTTGACCTCCGTGATGTATGGCGGCGCTGGTTGACCTAGACCACGAGGCATATACTGGGGAATTCGCGGGGTCGACTACTCAGCGACAAACAGCGTTTGTAAGGGGAGAAATCCACTACAGTATAATTATATTTGCATAAGTATAGAGTCAGTGGAAGGATCTCACTCTTGTGAAGTGGAATGAAGTTTCACAAACTGTCCTGCTTTGGAACTGTAGTGGATTCCTCCCCTACAAACGCCGTGTGTCGCTGACGAGCCGACCCTCTTCGAATTCTCCAGCCTGCGCCTCGTGGTCAAGGTCGGCAACCAGCGCCGCCTTACATAACTGAGGTCAACTATCAAGCCACGCCTACCTCCGCTATATAAGACCTCACCTCGTGGTGACCTGTCGCTCTTTCTACCTACAAGCAACACTTCTGCTCCTGCCTGGCGGCCCTCGCTCCTACCGGCGACTATGCCGCCCTACAAGCTGCGTGTTCTCCTCTGAGCACCCTCACCAACCAGCTCTCTCTACATCACGCTTGGACTCATGCTGCTACCCCCCCAGTGCCAAGCTGCATTGTACATCCAATACAATATGTATACAGAGAGCACATTGTGAGTTTCCTTTCTCCATCCCATCCTGAGTGTGAACCAATATCGCATAACCCCACAGATTGAAGTACATAACTACATGGACGCATCACAGTATAATCCATTCAAGGAGTTGGCAGAGTTTGTTTTATCAGTTCTCGCCATACCCGACTCTAATGCCGAAGTAGAAAGGATATTCAGCCAGTTAAATATTGTGAAAAATAAACTTCGAAACAGAATGGGAACAAAAATGACTAATGCTCTTCTTGCAGTATGAGTAGGTTTGAAAAGAAATGAAAAGTCTTGTTTTGAATGTGAAATGCCGGCTGATATCTTGAAATTGACTGGAACTAACAATGCATACGTCAGTGAACCAATCCTGAAATCAACACCAAGAGCAAGTACAACTCGAGAGGAAACTGGGGTAGAGGAATTCGATGATTCCTCTTTCTTCGTGTTTTAAAGCTAGGCCATGCATATCCTTTGAGGTTGATTATACATTCATATTACTTTTGTGACATTATGCCCACCGGTGTGTTAATTAGCTATACTTCTATGTACCATACTTTCTATATTTATCATTCTCTATATTTATATATAAATCAGTTTAATTGTCTATATATCTATATACGGTATATATAAAGAGGGTAACACTTGCTATTATCTGAACAGTTACAATCTAGCGGGTTAGGGGTTAAATCTAGCTGGTTTTGGAATCCCATATAGCGGGAATGTAAGTTTGTAGCTGGGAACACTGAACGTGAAGTGTAGACAGTAGAAACGAGAGACGCGTGATAGCCAAGGTATGTGTTAACACGCTTAGTGCTTTGGTTTGAAGGTTTTGTGAAATATTTGTGTAGGTTGTGCGTGTTTGTATTAACTCAACCTACTTGCTTAAATGCAAAAACTAACTTTAAGTTAATGCATGAAAAAAATAATTTATTAAAAGAGCTCAAGCTCTCCATTGGCTAAGCCATGTTCATTAACTTTTACGGTAAATGTGTTTATTAGGGGTCCGACTAATTACCCAAATGTAGCCGCAATGAAGTCAAATAATGGTCTTACATGAATAAATCGGACTGCCAATCACTTCTCGACTGGTATTTGTTGTCACGAAGTTACAAAAAATTGGTAAACTTAATTTAATCTGAGTTAATAGATAGAGTAAATGTACCTAACCTAACCTAACACAACTCAGATTAAATTAAGTTTACCAATTTTTTGAGAATTCGTGACACCAAATAATAATCGAGAAGTGATTCACAGCTCGATTTACGCTTGTACGACCATCATTTGACTTCATTGCGGCTACATTTGGGTAATTACTCACTCCCTCGGTACATGCACGCGATCTATTAACTCAGATTAAAGTAAGTTTTCCAATTTTTTTTTACTTTGTGACACCAAATACTAGTCGTGAAGTGATTAGCAGTCCGATTTATTCATATAGGACCATTATTTGACTTCATTGCGGCTACATTTGGGTAATTAGTCGGACCGGTTTATATTAGCGCTAAGACCAGAAGTCAAGAACATAAGAATGGAGGAAACTGCAGCGGGCCTATTGGCCCATACTGGGCAGTCCTATTTACACCCAGCCCCTATTGCTCATATATCCATCCAACCTATGTTTGAAGCTATCCAGTGTATTCGAGTTAATGATGATATTTGGTAACCTGTTCCAGTCACCCACTACTCTATTTCCAAACCAATGTTCATCTATTTCGCGCCTAAATCTAAATTTGTCTAATTTAAAACCATTTTTACGAGTTCGCTCCTGGTCGGATAGTTTGAATGGGTCCGACTAGTTACCCAAATGTAGCCGCAATGAAGTAAAATGATGGTCCTACATGAATAAATCGGACTGCCAATCACTTCTCAACTAGTATTTGGTGACACGAAGTCACAAAAATTGGTAAACTTAACTTAATCTGAGTTAATAGATCGAGTGCATGTACCTAACCTAACCTAACATCGACTAGTATTTGGTGTCATGAAGTCACAAAAAATTGGTAAACTTAATTTAATCTGAGTTAATAGATCGAGTGCATGTACCTAACCTAACCTCACCTCGACTTGTATTTGGTGTCACGAAGTCACAAAAAATTGGTAAACTTAATTTAATCCGAGTTAATAGATCGAGTGCATGTACCTAACCTAACCTCGACTAGTATTTGGTGTCACGAAGTCACAAAAAATTGGTAAACTTAATTTAATCTGAGTAAATAGATCGAGTGCATGTACCTAACCTAACACAACTCAGATTAAATTAAGTTTACCAATTTTTTGTGACTTTATGACACCAAATAATAATTGAGAAGTGATTCACAGCCCTATTTACGCTTGTAGGACCATCATTTGACTTCATTGTGACTACATTTGGGTACATTTGGGTTCATTTGGGTAATTACTCGCTCCCTCGGTACAAGCACGCAATCTATTAACTCGGTTTAAAGTAAGTTTTCCAATTTTTTGTGACTTTGTGACACCAAATACTAGTCGAGAAGTGGTTGGCAGTCCGATTTATTCATGTAGGACCATAATTTGACTTCATTGCGGCTACATTTGGGTAATTAGTCGGATCGGTTTGAATACCTTGGTTATGTCCCCTCTGTTCAGCCCTGACTTCCATTTACACCTCAATCATATCGCCCCTCACTCTACGTTTCTCGAGGGAGTGCAAATTAAGGTGCCTTAACCTGTCTCTGTACTCAAGGTTCCTAATGCCCGGGATTAGTCTTGTCATTCTCCTCTGAATTCTTTCCAAGGATTCTATATCCATTCCTTAATATGGTGACCAGAATTGAACTGCGTAATCCAAGTGAGGTCTCACAAGCGCAAGATAGTTTTAAGATGACTTCGTCAGTCTTGTAACTAACACTCCTTTGTAAGAACCCAAGTACACTACTGTACTCTATCAGCCTTATTTCGAGCAAATACACATTGCTTACTTGGCGTATGATTCCTGCTTATCATTACTCCTAAATCTTTCTCGCAGTCGGATTTCTCAACAACATCGTTGTTCATCTGGTAACTGGTTTCCCTGTTTACATCTCCTATACTGAGTACTTTACATTTATCCACATTGAATTTCATCTGCCATTTTACAGACCATTCAAAAAATTTGTTTAGATCTTCCTGTAGTTTTGCGGAGTCCTCGTAACATTTAATTACACGCCCTATTTTAGTGTCATGAGCAAATTTACTTATGTTGCTGTCTACGCCGATATCTATGTCGTTTATGTATAGAATAAATATTAATGGTCCGAGTACTGACCCTTGGGGAACTCCACTAGTGACGTTGCTCCAATGGGTTTTTGGTTAAAAATTTGGCAAATTTGTATTAGTGCACACAACTCTGTTAGAAAGTCAAAACTGTTTTTCAAATGTATTTTTGTGTTTTGATTTGTTCTGACCTTGATTTCCATTGGAAATTGCTTGTTTTTTAGTTTTCGAGTGTTTTGGGTGGGGTGTTTTCCGACAAAAATCATGGCCAAGTAAATACAAAATACACCAAAAAACACTAAAAAAAAAAAAAACACCATGTAACCGAACCTTTTTGAGGTAAATTTATAGTATCACACCGGTTTTTATTTTAATATTAAAAATAGGATTTTTTCTATAGTTTTAGGCAAGTTTCAAATGAATTTGATATCTATTTCCTCCGGAAATCACTTGTTTTTTTAGACCCTATCCCCAAACAATCATAACGGAAAAATTTTTTTTTTTTTCTTTTCGAATAAATCAAATAAATAAAAGGTAATTATATAGGACTAACCCGCGGCCGAAATTGATTGAAAACGATTATAAAAACACCGGATTTTCAGTCATTTTGTAATGGACACTTTTAGTTTGTGCAAATGTGTTAAAAAATTGATATTTTTAAAATAAACGTTACGTAACATTTGTGGGTATGAAGAGCAGACCTAACGAACCTAACCAAACAAACCTACCTAACCTTACCTAACCTAACATTCTCACCGCCGCCCCCCTGGTATATTAAACAGAAAGAACTTTCTTTGATATGTTGAAATTTGAGGCATTTTCTGGACGTGAGATGTATCGGCGCTGACTGAGCCTGGGCAGCGGAGTGATTTGTTATTGAGATGGCATAAAACGCGAGCCACAGCGTGATGAAGGGATGGATGATAGTTTCCAAACAACAACTGACTTAGCACACAAACCCAGTTCTATTTCACAGTATTGCTGTGAACAATACTTTCTACTTAAAGGAACGATGCCATGGTGTTTGAAAACTTTAGGTTCTCGTTGTCTTTATCCCTAAATTCGCAAATTACGTCCATATAAGACAGGCAACAACCTTCACGCGTCACACTGAAAATGAAACTGCCCCGGGGAAGAGACGTGACTCCTCTCTTGAGCTTTGCCTTATTACTGCTGGCAAGACACGCAAGGTAAACTAGTGCAGGCCTAGGTGCCTAATTATCCATGAAGTGAAAAATTTGCACAACAAATGATTATCATATCAGAGCTCTGATACTGTAAGGAAATAAACAATAATGAAAATAACTCGTTGGCGGGTTAATCCTATATAGAGTATTAACCAAATAAAATACTAACCAACCAACAAAACCTAACCTAATCCCCATTCTTCATGCCCCACATCTTACCTTAATTTGTAAAACCATTGTAACACCGCCAAATATGTTGTTCTTCACGCAGTGTACACTAGTAATTACACTTTGGACAAAGAACTATATTCGGTAATACAGTCGGCCCTTAACATACGCAGGGTTACATAACAGAGATAGCCGTGGATGTTAAAAATCCGCGTATATGTGCTCCCCCCCCCAAAAAAAAAAAACCCTGGCCCCCATGTCCTTATTTACCGTATATACCTGTGTGTAGTTCGAGTTTTTAAGACCTAATTATTTGGCAAAAAATTGGGGGTCGACCTCTAAAAGGGTAATAGTTTCGTTAGGTTGAAAAATATTTACCAGTAACTACCAGTAAACTATGGAAACGATGCACCAACGCACCACCAGCTGTGAGTGTCGGTACAGTTGCCAGGGCAGATCTCTTGCGTCATCATAGCGAGCCCAAAGTAGCCAAATCCATGGTATGGTAGCACAGGACGATGTAAAACATAAAGTATTCATTTATTAAAGTTTATTTATAGATACTGGACATAAATTTTTGTTCATTACATTTGAAACATCAATCTTTGTTAATTAAATTTGAAACAAAAGAAAACTACGATACCGTATTTTCATTAAAATATTACATCACAAGTATATTTTACCTTAACTGTGACTGAATGAATATACGTATTCTCAGAAATAAGTATAGAGATGTAATATTTTTGCTGGAATGCCGAACATATTACAGTGGAAAGTGGGAAAAAATCATGACGAAAGCAATGACTTTCGCTTTCTTTCGTTATTCAAAAGATTTTACCGTAATCGCTTTTCGAATGGTTTTCAGTTAAAAAACTGTTGTACTCGTACTGTATTACAATAATATTCTATCCTATCATTAGCCTTATATTCCCACAACTGAAAACCATTCGAAAAGCGATTACGGTAACATCTTTTGAACGAAAGAAAGAGAAAGTCATTGCTTTCGTCACAATTTTATCCCACTTTCCACTGTAATGCGTACATCATTTCAGCAAAAATATTACATTTCCATGTTCTCAGAAATAAATGGTAGTTTTGTTGAAACGTAATGTACAGTATTTAATATTAAAATGCAAAAATAGCTATAAAAACAATTAATACACCCGTAATGTACTGGCTGGCATCTCGTCCCTGCTCCCGCGTCCAAGGTCACCACTCCTCCCAACTCGCTCCCTCCGCTCCCGCCACCTCCTCACCGTCACTACTGCCGACAACAAACACAAATGTTTTGTGAATACAGTAACTGCACCTCCACTTCCTATGTACAGTACTGAACTGTACTGTGCATTTTTACAAACAATAAACATGGCAAGAAAAGCTAATAATAAAAAAAAAAAAAGATAAAAATTTCACTTTACTGTACAGTTCCAATCCTCGGCAACAGGACGGGAGTCATCGGGCTCACCGTCACTCAATTCCATAACGGGTGGTGAAGTGGGGGCGACGGTGGATTCAGCTGCTTCCTCACTGCCGCCAGTGATTGATGGTGTTAAATCTCTCCTTCGGTGATCAAAGAACATGGTGATGGGGAGTTGTCATCTCTTTCATTCATTCCTTCCATGATGTTTTTGTTTGGAGCGAAAACGTCATCCATCCCTCGCATGAATTTCAGGGCACGCACCATGGAGGGGTCCATACTATAGGCCAGGTTTTTCAGTGCCTCAATATTCCTGGTCATCTCCCCCAACTTCTCCAACGTTATTTCTTGGTGCTCTTCCTCTACCTCATCCTCTTTCCCTTTCGCTTCCTCTTCTGAATCTACTAACTCCTGTAGATCCTCTTCGGTCAGCTCAGTGTCGTGCTCTTCAATTAGCTCCCTAATCTCGTCCTCTGCCATGTCCTGGAAGCCTTCAGCAGCCACTTTCCTTGACAGTGCCAGGGTCTTTCTGAATATTTTCATTGAAATCCATCAAAATCTTTTTCCTTGTCATCATCTAAAGCACCAAACAGCTCCTCCCAGTCTTCTCCTTGAACAGGGCTAGAGGGTATGTGTTTTTCGAATCGTTTTCAATTAAAAAAATGTTACAGCACATGTATATTTTACCTAAACTGTGCCTGAATGAATATATTCTCAGAAATAAATAGTAGTTTTGCTGAAACATGATGTATTTCAATGTAAAATAGGATAAAATACATGACGAAAACAAAAGACTTTACCTAACCTTCCAATGTTCAAGAGATGTTACTCGTCTTTTTAATAGTTTTTGGTTAAAATACTGTTGTATTACAATGATATTATATTCATACTGTGCTTGATATACTACATTCACGGAAATGTAATATTTTTGCTGAAATGACTTACGTATTACAGTGGAAAGTGGGATAAAATCGTGACGAAAACAATGACTTTCGCTTTCTTTCGTTCAAAAGATGTTACCGTAATCGCTTTTCGAATGGTTTTCAGTTAAAAAAACTGTTACATCACAAGTGAATTAGGATAGAATATAATTGTAATACAACAGTTTTTAACTGAAAACCATTCGAAAAGCGATTACGGTAACATCTTTTGAACGAAAGAAAGCGAGTCATTGCTTTCGTCACTTTCCAATGTAATACGTACGTCATTTCAGCAAAATATTACATTTCCATATTCTCAGAAATAAATAGTAGTTTTGCTGAAACGTAATGCATTTCAATGTAAATTAGGATAAACTACATGAAAACAAAAGACTTTACCTAACCTTCCGATGTTCAAGATATGTTACTCGTTTTTTTAGTAGTTTTCGGTTAAAATACTCTTATATTAGTGATATTCTATTCATACTGTGCTTGATATAATACATTCACGGAAATGTAATATTTTTGCAACTACAATGCTGATGTCAACGCAAGCGTGGTTACAGCGAGACTGACTGAGTGAGGGAGAGCTATGTGTGTGTGTGTGAGGTTGCGGGAGAGAGCGGTGTCCAATTGTTCGGTGCCGCGTGATTTGAATGTACTTCAATTACTTCAATGTACAGAATATTCCTCCGGCGGGGCAATCCGCGCATTTGCAAATCCATGTATTATAAACCCGTGTATGTTAAGGGCCGACTGTACACCGTGTTTTATAAAAAAAAAAAATTGAAATTGCCTCACTATTTTTCTGGTGTAACTTTGCAATTGACACAAAATAATAATTCTCAAAATGTCAGCACAGCTCTTCCAACTGTTCAGTCATATCTGGTACTCAAAATTCAAATCTCCGCTCCTGACCCACCCACTCATTGTTCATTGCCTAAAACATAAAAAAAAATTGCTCAATAAAAATTACTCCTATCGCTATAGCCAATATGAAACTCCCATTTCACCCTCCGCACATGCGCTGTAGACGCTTAAGAAGCGAACACGGAGGTCTGGAACAATGCGTGAGCGGGTGTCAGACCTCCTCCACCAGATGTAAACATGATATGGCGACACTTGTGAATGAGCGAAAATAAAAAAATTTACAAATTAATATCTCGGTTATCTGTAATTTCTGATGGAAATATCATAGAAGAAAAATTCCTTAGAAGTGTCTAAACATTACGAAAATACATATTAATAACAGCGAAAGAAAGACCTGTGTAAAATTATAAAGTCACCATTTTTTGGGATGACCTGACCTGATCTAACCTGACCTGACCTAACCTAACCTAACTCTCACCATATGTTGGAATCACTTATTTCTTACCTTATTGGTCTGGTTCTGGTTCCTTTATAATCAGTGACGGTGTACGAACACCAATGTCTCTTCTTTGTTTTTGGAATAAGGAATGAGTTACTATAATGCCAACTATGTTGGTCTTGACAATATTTACACTCATTCTTACTCTTAGGACACGTACCTGGTGTCGGGAGAACATCATGAGATCTAAAAAAAATGCTATAGCTTGTTCGTTTTTCCCAAAAACGCACAATCAACTCCAAATAATTGAAGTGACACCCATCGCAGACTTCCATGTTTTTAAAGATTTCATTTAAGTACATCTGGAGAGAAAGAGAGAGAGAGATGGGCAATGGCTCCCCTGGACCCCTATGATACATGATCTGAACACATTAGAATCAGAGGCTCAGAGTCCAACCATAAACAGAATCAGTCGCTAGTTATACTGAACAGTGACAACTTGGCTCCCTTATAATCAGGATTTGAGATGTGTGCAGCCCTGTAAGAAAGCTTATGATCACGACTTTCACCAATGTATAATAGTTCCCATCCATGTCTACACCTGACCCTTGCTTTATTCTATGGTTGTGTTATGTGACAACACAGCATAATGGGAATCTGCATATAGTGAATAGGTACTTAATTTTATGGGGAGAATTAGGATATGTTCCACAACTACTAAAAGTCAAAAGTAATGCTATAAAAGTTGTGGAAAAATCATAAAATACTCTAATGTGGGTTATAAATAAAGATAATGTAATATAAAACTATAAAATATGATATAAAACTATAGACTAAGACATATGAAGAGCATGGGTGTTTGTGTGGAAAGTGTGTGTGTGTGTGGAGTGACTGACTCACCACTCCAGCCACGTCCCGTGACGTCACATACAGCACAGTAGACACACACACACTGTGCCACGTTTCACAATCATTTTTGGAGCATTAATGCTGTAAAAGTTGTAGAAAAGTAATTAAAATACTCTAATGTGGCTTAGAAATGAATATAATACAGGTATAATATAATGTAATACAGTAAAACCTCGAATAACGATGGTAATGTGTCCTCCAATATTGCAGTATAAGGTGAATCATCGTATCATGAATCATTAATTACAGTGATATCTCCATTAGCCGGAACAATTGGTGCAGAGCACTTCCGGGAATGAGAGATTTCTGGGTAACAAGACGACTTTCTCAAAGCCGAAAAAATCCCTCATCACCGGAATTTTTCGGGTAACGGAAAAATTTTCTCAGAAGTTCCAGAAATTGCCTGTTACATCATCCCTCAAACCCGGAAAGATATCCCCCATTCCCGGAATTTTCCAGTATTTTCTGGAAAATGCGCCTGATTTTCATCTCTCAAACCCGGGAAAAATCCTCCATCCCTGGAGTTTTCCGGGTATCGGGCGATTTTTCTCGGGATTTTCAGGAAAATGTGCCTCCCGGAATATTGTTCCCAAAACTGGAATTTTCAGAAAATTTCAAACTGGTAACAATTTTCCGGGAAAATTTCAATTCCAGGTATTGGAGAGTTCCGGGTTTGAAGGATTCTGGCTAATGGGGATATTACTGTACCATTAAAATAAAGCAATAATAATGAGATGCATTCCAAAGTCTGACCTTTCCATATATTTTGTGTGGCTTTTTACCCTCTTTTTCCCCCCACAACAATAACATTTATAAAAAATGCAAACTACAGTATATTCTTTAAATAATGTTTATGAATGCACCTTGTACAATGCAAATCAATAATAATATGGTCACACAAGATGAGATGGGACGCTATTGTTGTTGTCAGTGTTTCCACCCATAATGTCAGTTATCCATCTGAAACTGAAGAAAACAAGACCCTGGTTGTTGCTGTAGTAAAATTAATGTAAAAAAATGAATATACAGTACGTATATGTTTTAAGTAATATTATTTAATGTTAATAAATGGATCAATAGACGTAATGAACCACTATTTGTAAAGAAAAAAGCGAGACGGATTGCCAAAGCCAATGTGTGTAAGTGCATACATGTGAAAAATATCATTCTTTCTCAACATAATAATATGAAAGCACCACTTATTACTGTTTATATATGTTTTAAATGATACTTACTAATGTAAAGCTAAAATTTAATCACCAATGGTGGTAAAGTTGAAAGGCAAAGAATGTTGTGTGAGTTTTTACTCAGATGACGAAGTCATCAGGTTCAATTCTGGCTGAAACTGTAGGTTCAACTCTGGCTAAAACTGTTACTAAACCTGTAGTTGTTGCTGAAGTTGGTGGCTTAGGCCATCAAAAGAATCTTGCATTGCATCTCTCTTTTCTGATTATACATCTTTATATAGAGGTCATATGCATTTTTCACGTCCCTGTTAATTTTAATGCTTCGTTCTGTTATTGGATCCACTTCAGAAAATATGTTCATTGTTTGCTCCATATAATATCCAGACCTCTCACCCTTTTCATATCGTTTTAACACATCTAGTTTCTCGGCTAAGTTTATACACTTTCTTTTAGTTTTTGATCCAGCACTACCATCACTTGCTCTCTAGCTAATGTTGAATAGGGACACAAAAATGCCGTAAGAAACCTGAGAAAGTTTTTCTCCATTTCCTGTTCAGATGTGTGAAAACAAAAGGCCCGTCAAGCTGCGACTGTTTATACCAGTGAAGTTGACATCACCACTCGCCACTTCTATTTTCGTTGTAATCACCTTGTATGAAGAAACTAACAGTGTAAATTGAATTGAGTCCCAAATTAACTAGTGTTTTAAATGTGAATTGTCGTTAGTAGAACCATCGTTATTGGAGGCTTTCCTGTATAATATAATATAATGAAACTTGGTGCACCATATCTTCTACAGAATGCATAATAGGGAATCTTTTCCGCATAAAATGAATTATGGGTAGAAATAGGGTCACCGCAGAAACACGAATTCACATACTGTATAGTGAGTGCGCATAGAGCAAGGGTCCACTGTATATTGAACAACCACGGGGACATCACTCATCTTTGTCTAACACCTACATTTATTTCATGTTTCACTTTCTTTCCCATTTACTCTTTCTGTTGCCCTGCTGTCCTCATAGAATGCTTATACAGTGGGGTATGCTATAACGAACGGATCCTACTTCGAATATTCCCATAACGAACGGTTTTACCTATAAAATTGAGAATGCTATAACGAACGAAACTCCTACAATGAACATTATTTAAAATTTTTATTTTTTTTTTCATAATTTATTGTTTTTTATTACAAGTATTAATGATATTCTTTATTTCAGGGGTTTAGATGCATATTTATGCACTTTTTTACAATTTTATTATATTTTTCAGTGTTAAGTGGTTGTATTTGGGGGCCCGGAACGGATTAATCCTATAACGAACGAATGCTATAACGAACAAGGTTCTAGAACCAATTAGATTCGTTATAGCATGCCCCACTGTACTGTACTGCATTTAGTATTCTTCCTCCCACCCCCATACACTTGTAAAGCCTCCCACAATGCTTTTTTGTTCACCCAATCATATGTCTTTTTTTCAAAATCTATAAATCATTAAAACCAAGAATAAAGGCTTATAGTAGATTGGATTTTTTTTTTTTTTTTTTTTAATAACCATTTGATTTAAGGTAGTGGATATTTTGCCATGACTGGTTAAGTTCCTACTAACACTATTTTACCATGAATGCACTCTCATTGCCTAATCGTCCATTACCGGCAATCAAAACGGCGGTAAATTTGAAGTTTCAACCTCACCTACTGTCGACCATAATTTTTTTCCCCATGGTATTTGGTGAGATTATTTCGAATTTGATCTTCCTTTCTGTCAGAAATGAGTCGTGTTGGATTATCACCCCCCCCCCCCCCCCCCAATAAAACCTGACTTAACCAACCAAAGAAACCTACCTAACATTACCAAACTTCCTAGCCATCTCTGCCATATTACACAGAAAGTACAGTATACTTAATTTGATATCTCATAAAAATGAAAGCAACTTTTTTGAAGCACCATGGTGTAATTTTATGTTTTTTGTGGACGTGAGTACGCTCAGACCTAATGGGTTAGTTGTACGCAAAGAGACGACACGCAGTGGCTGCAGATTTACGTTTATTTCTTGTGTGAATTTACTGTCTCGGTAATATACATTTGCAACAGAAGTGGTATTAGAAAAAAATTTCCAATTCACACTCCGAGTAAAATAATGTTAGTAGGAACCGGTCACGACAAAATACCCATTGGTTTAAATCAGCCAACCCCACTTTGGCGAGTCTGAGAACTTCCCAAAGTACAAGATACTTTTGCATTATATAATATGTTGGGTATTATTATCGTTTCGGTCTTCCAGCGAATTTTAGGATTTTAAGTTTTGAAATGAGTGGTTTAGAAAATTCTAAGGCACATTTCTAGCATTTCCGTCAGAAATTTTTATTTTTCGAGTACAATACAGTATTTTAATCGATAAAATTAGAGCACCATCACCTACTAAACACCGAAAACATGAATAATGTAATTTTTTATAGTTTTAGGATTTTTAAAGTTTAGGAAACATTAGGTCAGGTTTTCAAAAGTTTGTTTAGTGTTTTGGTAATTATTGACGACTGACCCTCCTGCGAATTAGCAAAGTAAATTATTTCAAAATGGCGCAATTTCACTGTGTTCTGTAGAGGACACCCTACCCTAACCTAACATAAAATCGTTTTGTAGAAGACACTCGTAGTTTGTGCAAACGCTTTTTTTTTTTACCTAACCCAACCTTAACATAAGTTTGCCGCATTACCACCGAAAAGACAAAGTAGTGAACACATTAGGCACCTAATTATCTACCATATATATATATATATATATATATATATATATATATATATATATATATATATATATATTTATATATATATATATATATATATATGCTGATAACCACCAGGAAAGAAGAAAACACGAAGTTCCCAAGCGCTTTCGTGTAATTCACATCTTCAGGGGTGAGTACAGACTAGATAGAGTTCTGCATTACTCTATCTAGTCTGTACTCACCCCTGGAGATGTGAATTACACGAAAGCGCTTGGGAACTTCGTGTTTTCTTCTTTCCTGGTGGTTATCAGCATATACCTAGATCACGCGCACCTACAGTGATTTACTTGTATATATATATATATATATATATATATATATATATATATATATATATATATATATATATATATATATATATATATATATATTTTACCCCACATATTCCCTCTACTTCAAAGCCCTGCCCATATTCTGCTCTCTCCTCCCATTACGTGTTTGCCCTTAGGACAATTATTTCTTTTATTTTTTTCACAATACAGTACAGTATGTATATAGGATGGTGTGTGCATGTAACTGAAGAAAGTCACGTATATCTACTTGAAAGTACGAGTTGAAAAATAACCATAACACCTCACAGCTTGGCCTAGTAGCCTGGTGGTTACAGTGATGAGTTTAACCTGGCTACAATGCCATGATTAATCACTATTAAGCACCATTATATCAATAAACACTAATAATAACAGTAAATCCAGTAAAATATGGCAGGGAGCGAAGAGAGTTACAAGAGCAGACAACGTGCTAACTAGTGGTCACTCAATTGCCCCTGTGTTGCCAGACGTACGATCGAAATATGTATAGGAGAAATACATATCTTGTTGTCTAATTTGAAAATTGTGATGGGCACAGTGATAAACAAATTACGTAAACAATGCATTAACCTATGATAATACAGTATACTAAGAAACATTGTATCATTACTAGAGTGAATGAAATCATATTCCCACAAACAACAAATGACAGCTCTGTTTATGTTTCCCGTCTCGGGCACCTGTGTCCTATGCACTGACGTCTTAGTTACACGAGCCTAAGTTGATCTTTGCTCTGTTTTGGGAATGCTTCTTAGGGAGGCTTCTTAGCCCCTGGAACCCCCAAATTTTGTCCAAATCTTCCAAAATCTGGATTTATTGGGTCTGAATCTTCAATGGTTCATTGTATTTATGTTGACCTGGGGCTGCATACTCAAAATGCCTTATCAGTTACATACAGTAGCAGACATACAGTTCCATAACTTACAGACTGCTTACAGTCCTGTAAATTTCTCATACTACAGTACTATACTCAAAATTTAATTACAGGTCCGTAAGTAGTCTGTAACTTTAGTGTTTACACTGTAATTCAGTTCTCTTGTCCGAAGGTAGATGGCAGTGTATGAGCTAGTTGGCCAATTGTCGCTTGGTTAACAAAATCGTCGACCAATCACAAAAGAAGGAGAAATCAGCTGAGATCGACGCATGTGATAGTAGCTTGTTTGTAAACAAAAGATGGAAGGACCTACCAAAAGAAATAAAATAATCTTATGGAAGTTGGACTTGAGATGTACAGTCAAACTGAAGAATCATGCCTCCCAAGTTTAAACAAGAGTGAAAAGGCAGTTATATAGGCCCCTAGCTTAATCAGGTTAATTGCAATCCATATTTTATGCCCATTATCATTTCATTTTGGCTAGCCCATGGACAAGTAGAGCCTATCATGCTATCATAAGCCATATCCTACCTAAGAAAATAGGCTTTCATTACTGAGGGATATCTACGGCTATACCACATTAATAAGGTCTATCTGCAAGTTTACTCAGTCATAAATAGAAACACTCAAGCCTCTTCTTATCACAAAAAAAATAACTTAAAAGACAAACTGTAATAACGTATTTTAGTGAGTTGATGCATATAACATTTCCTTCGTTGTTCTATGATAAAACAAGTAGTCTAGCAAGCATTATTACAACATATATATATTTTTCTTATGCAATCGGGAAATAGTGTACTTACTATATCCGGGTTGAGCATGTTACAGCACCTAAGGACTCGCTTATGCAGTCCACTGACAAATATTTGTTTTGAGTATACCGATCGAGGACTGTTACTCCAGTTACAGGGTAAACAAACAGATACAGTCCTGTAAATGCTTTAGAGTATGCAGCCCCTGTATGACAATTTTACTGGGTATCATTATTATTATTACTGTATTATTATTATTGTTGGTAGCTTGTAAGTTGTTTGATGTGTTCCTGTAGATGAAACAAAACCTTTGGATGTAAACAGTAATATGAAATCATTGAATGTAAACATAGATTAGTGTTTGGGTTAAAAAATAATTACAGAAAATAATATTGTATAACACAAATTGTAAATCCTGATATTTGATGATATTTTCTTTATGTAGTATTAAGAACTATTTATCATCAATATGCAAGTATTCACAAGTACCAGATTAACATGCAGTACATGTAGCTACAGTACTTACTTCCACTGTTGCCCTTCTTCCCTACCTCAAGAAAATCCCCATAATTAAGTGGCTTCACAAGTTAAGTGAATCTTTTTTCTTTTCTTCTTTCAGTTTCTTTCATCCTGAACACTAATGTGCATCCACGAGCAATGTTGAGCCACCATTTTAATTTTTGACAACTCCGCTGTTCCATACAGAAGAGCACTGAGCATTACCACATCATTTGATTTATCAGAGTTATGATGAGCCTACCTAACCTTTTTTAACCTAACCTAACCAAACTAAACCTATCCTATCAAATCTAACCTACCTAACGTATTAAACCTAACCTACCAATCCTATCCTACCAAACCTAAACTAACCTAACCTATAAAACTTCCCTACCATACCTAACCTAATCTGCCTAACATAACCTAAACTAGGTTAGGTTGGTTCATCATCATATTGTACCATATATCACTTGCATCATTTTAAGGATGATGATCACCTATCCTGCAATACTGTACATCTGTTATGTGAACAAGATTGATTTTTTCTTCACCTTTGATAATACAGGAGGTATTGGAACACTTTTCAGGCATTGTACTCAAACATGAAGTCTGGCAATGGGCACATTCTCTGTTCTCCGGGGCAGAGAATATGTGGAGCAAGTAGCTGCCTCATAGCCGGTGAGGGAACCTACACCTTCAATAAGTATATCTACGCCTCCCTTGCTGGACATGTCACAGTCATCCCCAGAGGAGAGGTCCAAGTTGTGAAGGTATGAGGGAGATGTGTATGTAAGGCAGCTGTGTAATCATTTATTCATACACACGCGCGCACAGATTTGTTTATCCTCAACCCTCCATTGTTATGGAATCTAGGGGGCTATAAATACTTAAAACAAATTAAACAAATACAGTACCAGGTCACTGATAAAACCCTGAACCCATATGTTTTCAAGAAGTAGAATGCAATATCCTAGACAATTGAATTACAGTACAGTTGGTCCTCCTATTACGCGGTCCCACAATCCGCATTTCATCGTTAACACGGTGCCTTGCCAGAACCTAACATTTTCACATTCCGCGGTCGTGAACCCCATTACGCGGAGAGCGGCTGGCAAGCCGCGCCATTTTTGGATCCAAACCTCCCGCCATCCGCCATGTTGTGTAAGAGGCGCGAAAATGGTGCGCACAAGGTCGCCCAGTCATCAAAACATTACCGAGTTCTTCACCCGCCACCCACTACAGCCGGCCCAAGTCAGTAATAGTGATAATTATAGTGAGGATATGGACTTATATGAACTTTGGGGGGTTTGACAAAGAGGCCCTGCAAGCCTCTGTGGTGGATAGTGATACAATTGATACAAGTGATACAGGTGAGGGCCAATAATCTGCCCTCTGCCTCGGAACCAACCGCCCATCCCCGTGTGCCCAGCCGTCTTTTCTACTAATGTAAGTGTTAAAAAACCTAATATTATTGATATTTCTCTTAATTATTAATTGTGTGTGCATGCCATCATAAAGTTAAGATAATATTTTTACTACAACATAGTTGTGTGTCGTCAAAAAGTGGAGTTTGGGGATCGGCCCGGACTCCATTTCAATTAATCCCATGTGTTATGTTATTCACTTTACGCGTTTCTCACTTTCCGCGGTACCCTCCGGGTTACATTAACCGCGTAATATGAGGACCAACTGTACTGTAGTTATAGACATGAAATCATCACCAAAAACAAGATGAAAGTAGGTCTCTACCAGTTTATTTACAGAGAAGACTTGAAATAAACTTTGATAGTTATGAGCTACGATGGTTGCCACATGTTGCTGACTATTGTATTAAGTGATGTTTTAGCCTGCCTCTTTTCTTCCTATCCACACTTGTCTTGCCTCACTCACCAATATTTCCCCATTCTTTAAAATTGCTCAGTGTCATCTTTTTTGCATTATCATGTCTTTCCATCATTATAGTCTTCTGGTCCTCTTGTTCCTCTGATAACCTCTCCATTTCAGGTCACGTTGGGACGCGAGGGCACGGTGATGCCAGAAGCCGGTAGTGTCGTAACATGCCGCGTATTGAGCGTCAACCCAAACCTGACGACAGTATCCATTATATGCGTCGGTCCAAACAAGCTTCACTCACCCGTTTCCGGCACTGTCAGGAAACAAAATGTCCGGGATCACCAAGTTGACACGGTGAGTTTTGAATGATTATTTCTGTTGTATTTACTAAACTTTATTTACCATATATATATACCATATATATATATATATATTATATAATATATATATATATCTACAGTTCGTCCCCGAATTACGTACATCCGAATTACGTACAAACGGCCGATACGTACATCGTTTCTGAAGTCTTTAATTGCAAAAATATTGTCTTAAAAGGGCGAGCAATTTTTAAATTTGGCGGGCGAGACAGCCGCACCGCGCCGCCACTATCACTGACCATGCAGACGACACGCTAGACGCACCAAAACAACAAGTGTGGTCATTGTGCATACAGTACTTCTCCTGTGAATTTCTGCCCTATTTTGTACACTTTACTCTGTGTGCAATGACTGGTGTAAAGCGTAAGAGTGGTGAAGCCAGTGGGAGTGCTACGAAACGTCAAGCAATCTCACTAGAGGTAAAAATGGACATAATAAAACTGCTTGAAAGTGGTGAAAAGTTGACCAATGTTGCCCGCAAATTTAACCTGAGTCGGTCAACTGTTAATACAATTGATAAGGGCAAAGAAAAGATCAAGGAACATGTGAAATCTGCGCGCCGGTCCCAGAGAGGACGGCGCTGTACAGGACGTTTGTTTACTCCAGGTCTCGCGCACAGCGATGGTTATTTCGTTCATCTTTTCGTTTTATCCATGGAGTAAATTTAAAAGTAGACTTCGAGAAAACATTCAGTTAAAACACAAGGATATTAAAAGTTTGAGTCAATAGTACAATTTGTAGTATGTTTAATACAACATCTCTACAGAAATGCATAAACATGAAATTAACGCATCGGCGACTTTTGCCGGTCGGAACAACGCATCGGCTACTTTTGCCGGTCGGAACTCACGTCGAGTGAGGTGTGAGTGCAGACCGTCCTGTGGCGCGCCGGTACCTGGTAAGGTTTTGACCCCTGTTGGTGTCTCAGTATGATTCAGGAGAAAGCCCTAAGTCTTTTCAACGACCTAAAGAAAGATCACCCTGATGATACTGTGACATTCAATGCTAGCAATGGGTGGTTTAACCGATTCAAGGTGCGAAATAAGCTGCATAATGTTCGAGTGACTGGTGAGGCGGCGAGTGCTGATTGGAAAACAGCACAGGATTTTCCAGATAACATTATAGGGTTGGGGGATTTTCGAGTTAAGTACATTTCGAGTTAAGTACAACCTTTTGGTCCCCATTATGTACGTAACTTGGGGACTTACTGTATGTATATATATATATATATATATATATTATATATATATATATATATATATATATATATATATATATATATATATATAATATATATATATATATGCAAGTAAATCACTGTAGGTGCGCGTGATCTAGGTATATGCTGATAACCACCAGGAAAGAAGAAAACACGAAGTTCCCAAGCGCTTTCGTGTAATTCACATCTTCAGGGGTGAGTACAGACTAGATAGAGTAATGCAGAACAAGATGAATATATACAGAGGAGGGTGAGACCAGGTCCACAATGGTCAGGTAATGACCCTACTAATCTTTAAATGGCACACAACGGTTGGTGGTTGGGTCAGATGGGACAGTGACCCGCCCTCTCACCTGATCACAAATCTTCTTAATTACAAAGTTGTCCAGCTTGTACATGCCGTTACTCAAATTCATGTTGAATGCTTCGGTATGTTTAATAAGACTAGATTCTATGATGTTCCTACTATCAATTGAATTACATGGTAATATTGAGGAGGCATTATCCCAGTCAATGCAATGCTTGTTATCCCTCAAATGAACAAACAGAGCATTGGATTCCTGGCCTGTCCTGACACTGTATTTGTGTTGTTTAATTCTAGTTACAAGATCTTTACCTGTCTGGCCTAAGTAAAACATATTACATTCCTTGCAAGGAACTTTATAAATGCAACCAATTGTGTTGTTGGGGGAGTTCTTGATTAACATTTGTTTAACAGTGCATGAGTTTTTAAATGCCACATTGACGTTCCAAGATTTTAGCTGTGCCGGAATGTGTGAGAAATTTTTGTGAAATGGTAATATTAAGATATTCTTATGGTCATGGGTGGGCTTGGGATCAGTTCTATAAAAAGTTTTCTTAGTAATGTTTAAGCATTTGTCTATGAAAGATCTAGGGTATTTAAGGTTTGAGCCAATATTATATATATATTTGTATTCCTCATCGATGAATTCCGGACTGCAAATTCTCAAGGCACGTAAAAACATTGTTGTAAATACTGACTGTTTGACTTTATTATGGTGGGCAGAATAATAATGAATGTATGAACACACATTGGTTGGTTTTCTATAAATACTGAACTTAAAAGTGTTACCTATTCTGTGTATCAGACAGTCTAGGAATGGCAATTTACAGTCTTGCTCTAATTCCACAGTGAATTTGATCGAGGGGGCTAAGTTGTTAAGTTGTGGTAGGAAAACTTTTAGGTCCTCATTACATGGCCAGAGACATAATACATCATCAACATATCTAAACCAGACTGCTGAGGGTGGTAAAATATTACTTAATAGTTTCTTTTCAAAGAATTCCATATATAGGTTGCTTAATACAGGTGAGAGTGGATTACCCATTGCCATACCAAATTTTTGAGCATAATATTCCCCATTGAATTCGAATTTGCAATCCTTAATACATAGTTTGATGAGTTCGATGAAGTCATCTTTCGAGACGGGCAGTGAAATGTTATCCAGGGAATCTATGAGGAACTCTAGTAAATCATCAACTGGGACCTTTGTAAAAAGTGACGTTACATCAAAGCTGACCAGTTTAAAATCATGATTAATGTGCAAGTTATTGAGTTTATCAACCAGATCCATATTATTCTTGATATTGGAGTTAGAAATGTTGCCAACTAGGGGGTTTAGTAAGGAAACTAACCATTTAGATAGTTTATAAGAGATTGACCCAACAGAGCTAATGATGGGTCTTGCTGGGTTATTGGGCTTGTGGGTCTTGATTAAACCGTACATGTAAGGCAGTGGAGGGGACGTTGAAGTAAGATGTTTAATGAGAGTAGCTTTGCCTCTCAATAGGGACTTAAGTTTTTTGTTGAACTGGGTGTTGACAGTGTTGAGAGGATTATTTATGAGTTTAGAATATGTTGTAGTGTCACATAAAAGGTCATTCATTTTTGAGATATAGTCATCTTTGTTTAAAATCACTACTGTGTTGGCTTTATCTGCTTTAGTGACATGTAGATCCTTATTTTTCTTAAGGGCTTGGAGTGCTTTGGTGAATCTTTCTGGACAGTTTGAAACACAAGGCTTGGACATAGATGCATACACAACACCTTTACACATGTTCACTTCTTCACTTGTCAAATTACTGAATTTCTCCAAATTGCAAAATGCTCTGGCTATGTCAACACTGTCGACTCCCTTGTTGGAACCATCAAAACTTAAACCATAGCCGAGGGCACACAAGGTATCATTGTCTAGTTGTTTAGAGGAGAGATTCACTACACAGTTGTTATTGGCATCCTTAGTCCAATCACTATTTCTAATAAGGAGTGCCAATTTGTGGTCTATCTTGGCTTGAAGATCAGAACGCTCACGTCTCAGGTTATCAAAACAGTAGTCCAACATGAACTTTTTCCAATAACTCGGTATGGTCATGATAAAAGCGCGCTTTTTTTGTCTTACAATACGGAAGGCTTCATCCACTTCAATTTTCTTTATTTCAAAATGTTTCTTAAGGATGATTTCTTGGAACTCATCAAAGGGGCGGTCAGACATCTTAAGGACACGTTGTGGGAGGATTGATCTTGGCATAACTTTTTCACTGAGGCATGTCTGGAGAAATTTCAAACGTATTTTCAATTTGTGGGCCTTGATCATCGAGAGGAGTATGCAAAAAGGTGGGTTTCCAGCTGTTTGTGAACCTATTTGTGATTCGATGAAGAAAGGGAGGTGGACGAGAGAACGGTGAAAAGAACCATGGGGTGTCGGGCAGGGAGGTACGATTGAGCAGGTGCGACAGAGGGACGAAAGCGGGCGTAGGGG
>CAUDMG010001269.1:0-102591 GCA_958450375.1 Homarus gammarus
GATCAGTTTATATTATCAGTATAAACAGGAAAACAAAACACCGTCTTAGAGCTGTGAGTCCCGCAGTGAGTGATAATGAAGACGCACGAGAATATAAATCTCTGCATAATGGAGTCCACCGTGAGGAGGTGTGTGGTGGCATACTGTGGCCACCTGGTGTGTATAGAGGAGGTGTGTGGTGGTAGACTGTGGCCACTTGGTGTATATAGAGATGTGTGGTGGTAGACTGTGGCCACTTGGTGTGTATAGGTGTATATAGAAGAGATGTGTGGTGGCAGACTGTGGCCACTTGGTGTGTATAGATGTATATAGAAGAGATGTGTGGTGGCAGACTGTGACCACTTGGTGTGTATAGAGGAGATGTGTGGTGGTAGACTGTGGCCACTTGGTGTGTATAGAGATGTGTGGTGGTAGACGTTGGCCACTTGGTGTGTATAAAGGAGATGTGTGGTGGTAGACTGTGGCCACTTGGTGTGTATAGAGATGTGTGGTGGTAGACTGTGGCTACTTGGTGTGTATAGATGTTTTATAGAAGAGATGTGTGGTGGTAGACTGTGACCACTTGGTGTATATAGAGATGTGTGGTGGTAGACTGTGGCCATTTGGTGTATATAGAGATGTGTGGTGGTAGACTGTGGCCACTTGGTGTGTATAGATGTATATAGAAGAGATGTGTGGTGGTAGACTGTGGCCACTTGGTGTATATAGAGATGTGTGGTGGTAGACTGTGACCACTTGGTGTGTACAGATGTATATAGAAGAGATGTGTGGTGGTAGACTGTGGCCACTTGGTGTATATAGAGGAGATGTGTGGTGGTAGACTGTGGCCACTTGGTGTATATAGAGATGTGTGGCGGTAGACTGTGGCCACTTGGTGTATATAGAAGAGATGTGTGGTGGTAGACTGTGGCCACTTGGTGTGTATAGATGTATGTAGAAGAGATGTGTGGTAGTAGACTGTGGCCACTTGGTGTATATAGATGTATGTAGAAGAGATGTGTGGTGGTAGACTGTGGCCACTTGGTGCGTATAGAAGTATATAGAAGAGATGTGTGGTGGTAGACTGTGGCCACTTGGTGTGTATAGAGATGTGTGGTGGTAGGCTGTGGCCACTTGGTGTGTATAGGTGTATATAGAAGAGATGTGTGGTGGCAGACTGTGGCCACTTGGTGTGTATAGATGTATATAGAAGAGATGTGTGGTGGTAGACTGTGGCCACTTGGTGTATATACATGTATATAGAAGAGATGTGTGGTGGTAGACTGTGACCACTTGGTGTGTATAGAGATGTGTGGTGGTAGACTGTGGCCACTTGGTGTGTATAGAGATGTGTGGTGGTAGACTGTGGCCACTTGGTGTGTATAGTGGAGATGTGTGGTGGCAGACTGTGGCCGCTTGGTGTGTATAGATGTATATAGAAGAGATGTGTGGTGGCAGACAGTGGCCACTCGGGGTGTGTATAGATGTATATAGAAGAGATGTGTGGTGGCAGACTGTGGCCAGTTGGTGTGCACAGATGTATATTGAAGAGATGTGTGGTAGCAGACTGTGGCCACGTGGTGTGTATAGATATATACAGAAGAGATATGTGATGGCAGAGTGTGGCCACTTGGTGTGTATAGATGTATATAGAAGAGATGTGTGGTGGCAGACTGTGGCCACTTGGTGTGTATAGATGTATATAGAAGAGATGTGTGGTGGCAGACTGTGGCCACTTGGTGAGTATAGATGTATATAGAAGAGATGTGTCGTGGCAGACAGTGGCCACTTGGAGTGTATAGATGCATGTAGAAGAGATGTGTGGTGGTAGACTGTGGCCACTTGGTGTGTATAGATATATATAGAAGAGATGTGTGGTGGTAGACTGTGGCCACTTGGTGTGTATAGATGTATATAGAAGAGATGTGTGGTGGTAGACTGTGGCCACTTGGTGTGTATAGATATATAGAAGAGATGTGTGGTGGCAGACATTGGCCACTTGGTGTATATAGAGACGTGTGGTGGTAGACTGTGGCCACTTGGTGTGTATAGATATATATAGAAGAGATGTGTGGTGGCAGACTGTGGCCACTTGGTGCATATAGATATATACAGAGGAGATGTGTGGTGGTAGACTGTGGCCACTTGGTGTGTATAGATGTATATAGAAGAGATGTGTGGTGGCAGACTGTGGCCACTTGGTGTGTATAGATCTATATAGAAGAGATGTGTGGTGGCAGACTGTGGCCACATGGTGTGTATAGATGTATATAGAAGAGATGTGTGGTGGCAGACTGTGGCCACTTGGTGTGTATAGATGTATATAGAAGAGATGTGTGGTGGCAGACAGTGGCCACTTGGAGTGTATAGATGCATATAGAAGAGATGTGTGGTGGCAGACTGTGGCCACTTGGTGTGTATAGATGTATATAGAAGAGATGTGTGGTGGCAGACAGTGGCCACTCGGTGTGTGTATAGATGTATATAGAAGAGATGTGTGGTGGCAGACTGTGGCCACTTGGTGTGTATAGATGTATATAGAAGAGATGTGTGGCGATAGACTGTGGCCACTTGGTGTGTGTATAGATGTATATAGAAGAGATGTGTGGTGGTAGACTGTGGCCACTTGGTGTGTGTATAGATGTATATAGAAGAGATGTGTGGTGGTAGACTGTGGCCACTTGGTGTGTATAGATGTATATAGAAGAGATGTGTGGTGGTAGACTGTGGCCACTTGGTGTGTATAGAAGAGCTGTGTGGTGGTAGAAGAAGTAGAAGAGCAATATAATCATATCACCATGATCTATTAGAATACCATAAAAGAAATGTAAGCAAGGTAGTCAGCCGCTATAAGTTGGTGGTTAAAATAGTACAGGGTGTCTCTGAACCATTTTAACCACAAATACTGAGCTGCCATGGACACTGTCAGTGTTGTGGAGATACAGTGTTAAGGTAGTATACTACCTGTGTATTGTGGAGTAGTGTTTATGTAAGTAGCCGCATGACACTCCGAGTCCCACTGAATTGCTCGCTTCCTGCCTTATTCATCAGTGCATTATACGTCCCAACACTGGATGCAGAGGATGACACCAAGGAGTCCTTTTAGCCCACCTCGACAGAGTGCTAACCTCTATCCCTAGAGAAGATAACGCTGTGCTCCTTGGTGACTTCAAAGGCCAGAGTTGGCAGAGATGCTGACATTTGGCAGGGAACCATAGGGAGAAATGGACTAGGTGAAAGTAATCCCAACGGCCCACTCCTCCTCAGCAAGTGAGCTGCAAACAACCTCACTATCACTAATACCTTGTTTAAGCAGGCCGATAAGTTCAAGGGTTCGTGGTCCTCCCCACCATGCTAAATGGCAGCGAGACATGGGCCACGTACAGGGGGCACTTCAAGGCACTTGAAACCTTTCACCAACGTAGTCTATGTTCCATCATCCGAGTTCGCTGGGAATACAAGAGAACAATTGCCAATATTCTCGCTGACACCAACTGTAGGAGCATCGAGGCTACAGTTATCCATGAACAACTACGCTGGACTGGCCATGTTACCTGCATGGATGACAGTAGATTGCCAAAGCAGCTACTTAACAGTCACCTAACGAATAGTAAACGTAACTCTGCGGGCAACTGAAAAGGTATAAGGATAGTCTTAAGACAAACCTGCAAAAGTGCCAAATCGACCCCTTCACCTGGGAGACGATTACTCCACACTGTAACGCTTGGAGGAGCACCACAGAAGATGTCAGTAGCTTTCAGTTAACCCGACTGCATACCGACGCAGGCAAGCGCCAATACCGGAAAGACCTTGCCGCCGTCCCTCCTGCACTAGATGTATTGCAGCCCTCCACATGTGCAACATATGTGCAACATCTGTGAACAACCCTGCCGGTCGCGTATCGGCCTCTTTAGTCACCTCAGAACTCACCAACCTAGGTGACATCCTTAATAACTCATATCATTGAATCATAGCTTGATGATCGTCATACTCGATTCCGAGTGACAGGAAAGTAGTAGTAGTAGTAGTAATAGTATGAATTAACGTCTTTAATAGCACAGTGATATGTTTGCAACGTTTATGTGTCATGATAACAGCTTGTGCTACGGGCCAATGGCCATGTAATCTGATGTTGTAGTATTATAAGGATACTGTTAATGTGTTTTGAGTATAGAGAAGGATACACAGCTTCAAAGATGATCTTGTTTACATGCCATGGGAGAGCAGTTTACCTCACACATAAACCAGGATACATCATCATGCTGACAAATCTGCCTATATATGGCACCAATTAATATTAAGCTGCCTTGGTGTACTGACGTCAACTGTGGCTCGTCCAGAGTGGGAGCAGTGAGGTACGCGACACATCCACCTGTTTATGAGCAGCATTACTCCTGGTCACCGCCCGCCCCACCACATGTCTCGAGCTATAATAGGGAAAATCCCAGATTGCCAAACTTCTCCAATTAAAATGCTTCAGTAAGATCCGAGACAGGATCATGTCACAAGACTTTTGCCAACTGTCCTCAAGTGATATTCTAAAATTAATCATCATCCATCACTCAAACTTAGGCCATTAGAGGACAGGCTTATTACTCCTGCCAGTGGAGAGTTGTCATGGTGGTGGCAGTGTCATACCACGAGGCTGACTGGCAGTGGAGAGTTGTCATGGTGGTGACTGTCATACCACGTGGCTGACTGGCAGTGGAGAGTTGTCATGGTGGTGACAGCGTCATACCACTTGGCTGACAGTATCATACAACATGGCTGACACTTTCATACAACATGGCTGACAGCGTCATACCACGTGGCTGACAGTGTCATACCACGTGGCTGACAGTATCATACAACATGACTGACACTTTTATACAACATGGCTGACAGCGTCATACCACGTGGCTGACTCGCAGAATCTTGTTGCCTTCCCTGGAGTATTGCATCTCTCTCACATCAACCTGTTGTCCAGCTGGGTACCTAACTTTACAAAGTTAAGAAAGGCTGTTGGGTGCTGTGCCGGCCACGCTGTCCTCTTGTGTACCGAAGGTTTAGCACACACTGTGCTGCATACAGTGTGCTGTACATGTTTTGTACGCACGATATCGGAAAATATAATTTCTTCGGACAGCTTCTCCCCATTAGGTGGAACTATCAAGCATTAACTGAAGCTACTGCTCAAACTGCGTTGTCTATATTGTTAATGGTGATACATTATCTTGTTCTAAAATTTAACCACGTCATGGTCGTTGGAAACAATCGACTTGTATTGGAAAGATATTGAAAACATCCGTGAACTTTCCCTTTAGACACTGACTGCAGTAAGTATTGTTGTCCGAACACTTGCCTTCACTGAGGACAGTTGTGGAGCACAATACATCTGGTGTGTGGGTCGTGTAGGAAGCCGGGGAGGACCTGGGGAGGTTTAGTAGACGGTCTCCTGGAGGAGGTCTTTTATAGCCTGTACACACACCCTCTCATTAATGGATATTGCTTTATTAAGTATTAAGTGAACGTGAGTCCATGGTAATGTTGCTGTACAAGCCTCAGTCGCCAACAGAGCCTCACCTAAAACTAACTGAGCAGTATTGTATGAAAATGAAGATCTAGATAAATACTCGTGTGTTTCCTAGTGTCTTTATAAGGCGTGTGTACAGTCTTGTTCAAGATTCTTCGAACACTGCTGGAAACAGCTGGCAACTCAAGGCCGTTTGTTTACTATAATATGTAGTAAAAATATGAATGAACGTAAAAGTGATTGCTGATTGGTGACTTAGTTCCCCGTTGCTTAATTAATGGTTGGGCTTTGTTGTTTCGTATTATATTATACTACGTACTCTAGTAAACAAACGGCCTTGAGTTGCCAGCTGTCTCCAGCAGTGTTCGAAGAATCTTGAATGAGACTGTACATAAACATGGTAAGTCTGACAACAATGTAAACCTTGAGAAGTAAAACTCTACCTTTTAAATGTTATGACTGATTGTGTTCTGTAGTTAAAAAGATACAGTCCTTTAGTTGTAAATAATCAATATTTTATCAATATACTGTACGTGGAATAATAATAATAATAATAATAATAATAATAATAATAATAATAATAATATTAATTCCACATACGGTATATAACAACACGTGCGCCCGTCTTGGTCGCTGGTAAAGAGAGAAATCCGAGTGTGTCACAAGGCTCCTGAACGACGACAGAGGCTGGCGGACCACCGCTCATCACCTCCCCGGACGTGATGGGCCGTTTGTCTCTGCCCTTATGACCCTTTGTCGCCGTAATTGACAGGTAACACAAAATAAGGAACTTAGTCGGGAAACACTGCCCGGGCTGAATCACTGACACAATTTCTCAATTTTCTTACAAGTGTTGATGGCCGCCAGTACAGTATGTCTTTATAGTTCATGTTGTCTGTCTGTTGCTGATGTTTACTACATTTTACCACCTAAATATAACACATTTTGAAGGAGAAATATGTCGAAGGATTCTGGGAAGACTTACAGTACATAATATCCAAACAAAATTATAAAGTAGTTCTCTCTAGACCTTAAAAAATAGTGATAATATATAAATGAAGATTGAATTATGTGTACTTAAGGACAGCCTGAGAGGAGCAGTGCAGCGCTGAGTGACGCCCACAAGCTGGTGACATGACGAGGACATTTTAACACCCAAAAAACCATGAAATAATTAACCTTTTCTTCTTATCAAGATTTAAATTTAATTATAAGCAACTTCATCAAGCAAACGAAACCTCCAGACTCTGATGACGTCACTCGAGGCATTAGTGATAAACCAAGATAAACTAACCTAACCTCAACTAAACTAGCTTGACCTAACCTAAATCAACAAGTAAATTATTATTTATATTTAATTGAGAATAAATACTCACATAAATCATCAGATTTACCCCGAGAAATCACACTCCCACATTTTTTCGCTCGATCATATCTCATAATTTGAATATTCAATCACCATCAATAATAATTGTAAGAAAGTTGTCGAGCGATTTAGAAGAAAAGTTACAAACGTCAGTGAATAAGTTTGGGGGCGTGTGTAGTGGGCGAAAGATAATAGTGAACAAGAAGAAAGAGTAAAATAAGTAGAGAAAAGGAGAGATAAATGTAAGAAGAACTGGAGACAGAAGGCAGAACGTGACGTGTTTCAGGTATGTGAGAGTGAGTGTGTCGACGAACAGAACGATGGACGACACATTATCGAGTACAGCCAAGACCACCGAGATACAAGGCCTCGCGTGACGTCATCACCTCTAGTACCAACACATACCACTCTCATCCTTAAAAATAATGCCTGTTTTCCCCCTCAAAGGTCATCAACTAAAACAGTGAAGTTAACAATGGCTACTAACATTTATTTACCGCCTAAGTAGAGAAAGTGTGACTTATTACACACGATTTGTTGCTTACAACTACTGTACTTAGCTTAATGTTTGAAGGTTTATTTTTTCCTCTGGGTTCTTGGTGGCAGCTATGTTATTGTTCTCCCTAGCACAATAATTGTTTAGCAGAGCATTAGAAGAAGCCCATAGCCACATTCTTTCTACCTTATCCGTACTGTGACCACCATCACAAAAGTCGGTGGGAAAAAGAACATCATTATCTGCCGGAACATTCAACGAAATGTCCATTGTTAAGTTTCTCTGGTTGACAGAATGAGAAAAAATTATTTTCTGTCAATTTGTTAACAATAATATAATTGTATAAAACAATGTTTGTTGCAGTTACATTTGGGTACAACAGAGAACCTCCGCTAATATGCTGAATGGCAGTTTATCTTCACTCTGTGTTCACGTTACTAATTCCTTACAAAAATTACATTTAATTTTCTTGACAATTGTATAGCAGCAGTAACCAGCTAAGTGGGCTACAACAGGAAGTACGTCCTTACATTCTTTAACATCATTATCTGTCACATCTCCGTTGAGTTTATGAAGATCTACCTTGTGCTTCTTTTCCATGTCATCCCGGTTAGTTCCTCAAACTTCCTCAGGTCAACATTTTGGTTATGAAGTGGTAGGATCAAATACAATACAGACATCATTCTGAGTTTTTTCACACTCTTTACTTGACGCACAGGTATGTTGTACTGGCACCTGCCAGCTGGCGATACTGACCAAACCTTGCTTCAAGATCATCTGTCCTGTCTGAATTTACCTGTTAGTATTTATTAAATTTTTAGTTCATTTATGCAATAATCTGTCAGTTCTGTCATTACCTGTGTGGTATGTTTCAAGGCCGTAAATTCTTTGTTATATGTTTTACCTTTTACGTCGATGATCGCCCGAGTTGGCCAGAAAAATCATTACCGGTAAATATTTTTCCTCAGCATCCTCACCTATTTTCATTCATCATTAGATAATATTCTCCATTAAATGACAAAATAGAGCACCAAAGGAGACAGGACTTATTCTCGAGTTAATTTCATTCATTTACTTTATGCTCAAGCTACACACCAGCCAAGCTACACACCAGCCAAGCTACACACCAGCCAAGCTACACACCAGCCAAGCTATACACCAGCCAAGATACACACCAGCCAAGCTATACACCAACCAAGATACACACCAGCCAAGCTACACACCAGCCAAGCTACACACCAGCCAAGCTACACACCAGCCAAGCTACACACCAGCCAAGCTGCACACCAGCCAAGCTACACACCAGCCAAGCTACACACCAGCCAAGTTACACAGCAGACAAGCTACACATCAGCCAAGTTACACAGCAGCCAAGCTACACAGCAGCCAAGTTACACAGCAGCCAAGTTACACACCAGCCAAGCTACACACCAGCCAAGCTACACATCAGCCAAGCTACACATCAGCCAAACTACACATCAGCCAAGTTACACAGCAGACAAGCTACACATCAGCCAAGCTACACAGCAGCCAAGTTACACAGCAGCCAAGTTACACAGCAGCCAAGCTACACATCAGCCAAGCTACACACCAGCCAAGCTACACATCAGCCAAGCTACACATCAGCCAAGCTACACATTAGCCAAGCTACACAGCAGCCAAGCTACACATCAGCCAAGCTACACATCAGCCAAAAAAAAAAAAAACATATGTATTATCAGTAAAATTTTGTTAGACTAAGATATTTACAAAATGGTTACATCTAATTTATACAAAATATTGCTAATGTAATAGCAGCTAATAAAAAATATTAAATTAAGTGAACAAATTTTAGTATTTTATAATTGTATTTTAATGTCGCGCGGCCTTATACTTCACCCCGTGACGTCAGACACACGTGTCGTCAGTTTCATCAAGCCTTGTATCTCTGGCCGCAAGAGGAAGAAGAATAATGTAAGCTGGATATATAATTTACTTAGCAGGGATATATGGGGTGAATTTACTACTGGTTATGAAGACTAAGTTTAAATACTCTATAACAAAACTAATTTAGTAATATTAAAATATATATAAATTTCACGCATAAATTAGAGGAAAGTTTACCTATTTACCTGTAATATGAGGAAGTAGTACAGCGCCTACCTGGCGGTTCCTTGAGCCAGGTAATGTTACTCCATGATCCTCCCTGCCGCTACCAGAAGCAATAACCCCAAGCTCACTGACGTAAAGTGTGAACCTTAGCGTGTGGGTTCAACCACCGCCTTACCTTATGATCCTACACTAAGTCCTTCTACACTTTTTGGCATCAGCTTACGTAATTAGGCAACATTGAACAACGTAAAGGCTCAAGGTAAATGACCACCACCGCTGTATATCAGGTCAACTTTGAAGGTTTACTCGATAAGGGAGTAATTTAATCTCGTGTTACAACACAACATTTTTACAGCACATTCGTTGCCTTAATTAAGAGAAGAGTAATTATTATACAACTCGGAATATTTTCTCCTTTCAAATGAAACACATTTATGCAGATTCACTGGACAGATAAGTCGTTCTCTCTTTTTTAACGTTTAGGTAGACTGACGCACCAGAAAACAGCAAACATCTTATTTTCTGAGAGAGAGAGAGAGAGAGAGAGAGAGAGAGAGAGAGAGAGAGAGAGAGAGAGAGAGAGAGAGAGAGTAATAACAGCTCGAAAAATAGTTCAAAACTTGAAAAAATATAATTACTGAAATGGCTTCGTTCCATTTTCAAGAGCTGTAGCTTATACATAATAATAATAATAATAATAATTATTATTATTATAATTATTATTGATAGATAACACCTCCGTCAGTACTTTATGGCAGGTGTTGACTCTGTCATACAGAACTTATCAAATATGGTAGCAGTTATGCCATAAAACTCCATCAACAAATACCGCAACATAATGGAATGATAAATATTGGCTTGAAGGTTTTCTTACAATACCGTACAGTACCAGCGTGGTCCACAAGGAATCTTTGAAGCGTGTCAGTCCATTTCAAAACCCCTGAGGGAAGGGGAGACATAAAGAACGCATTTGCTCCCTCTTTGACGCCTCAGTGGTAGTGTGGTGTTAAAGATCACATTTTGCCGAGACGATACGACTTATAAAAATATTAAACTGAGACAATGTCCAAGACGTTGATGGTAACGTGAAGGTGTCGGGAAAGTGGAACCTATCGGTGCCAACACGCTGTAGTAATTTAGGAAAGCTTTCATCTTGCCATAGGAGGTCAGTTCTATTATTTATGGACCAGTATTCACACATTATCATTTATACCCCACCTCAGTGTTTGTGTTCGAGAGTGGTCAGTTGGCTTCATTTCAGCGTTAGACTGAGACTTGGTATCATATAGGGAAGTAACCCTTAGACTCTCTAATACAGATCCCAGTGGTGTCCGTGTTAATGATACGGTTGTATGGCAGCAGCAAGATGGAACAGGGTGACCTAAATGTTGCGTTACTCCCTCCCCTGCCCCTCATTAAAAGTACCGTCCTGGGTTCAGTGATCACGTTGACATTCACACATACTGAGACAACTTTCAGTAACTTGAAACAACTTAAGATTAACTTATTTGGAATAAATATAAATTACATTATTTTACATTTTCATAAGAAAAATAGTATTACCCTGTTAATAGTTGCTCGTTTCAGAGTTATATTCCGGTGATCCTTGTGAGGCTTCTGTCCTTACCAGTATGATGACGATATTGCAGTCAGTCTATCAAATGTTCTTCAAACTATGTAAACAGTCGACACAGCCCAGGAAGACAGGTGCTACAGCCAGTCTAGATAAGAACCTGAACTCATATATATATAGATACATTAAGGCAACACAACCCAAGCACACAAAGGCTAAACCAATACAACTAAGGCGTACAGAGCTCTTAGTCAGTAGAGAAAGTCTTCTTATTAAGGGTGAGAGGAACACAGTATCACCGTCACTCTCCCAGGACGAGAAAACAGCAAATAATCTGCCGAAATCGTTGGACACGTGGAGGCCCGGCTAGCCAACTCTCCTGACAGTTTAATTGGCTCTCAGTGCTGCTCCCTGACGTCCACCACAGCTCCCACCCTCATCACCATCCACACACCACACCAGCACAAGAAACACCAAATGAAAACTGATTAATTCACTCATGACTTCTGCTAGAATTTCAGGATACTAAATTAAACCAAAATATAAGTCGAGCTGCTCACCTGTTTGTGCTGATGACTTGAACATTTCCTTGCAAAGCTACTCTCATTAAACATCTTACTTCAACGTCCCCTCCACTGCCTTACATGTACGGTTTAATCAAGACCCACAAGCCCAATAACCCAGCAAGACCCATCATTAGCTCTGTTGGGTCAATCTCTTATAAACTATCTAAATGGTTAGTTTCCTTACTAAACCCCCTAGTTGGCAACATTTCTAACTCCAATATCAAGAATAATATGGATCTGGTTGATAAACTCAATAACTTGCACATTAATCATGATTTTAAACTGGTCAGCTTTGATGTAACGTCACTTTTTACAAAGGTCCCAGTTGATGATTTACTAGAGTTCCTCATAGATTCCCTGGATAACATTTCACTGCCCGTCTCGAAAGATGACTTCATCGAACTCATCAAACTATGTATTAAGGATTGCAAATTCGAATTCAATGGGGAATATTATGCTCAAAAATTTGGCATGGCAATGGGTAATCCACTCTCACCTGTATTAAGCAACCTATATATGGAATTCTTTGAAAAGAAACTATTAAGTAATATTTTACCACCCTCAGCAGTCTGGTTTAGATATGTTGATGATGTATTATGTCTCTGGCCATGTAATGAGGACCTAAAAGTTTTCCTACCACAACTTAACAACTTAGCCCCCTCGATCAAATTCACTGTGGAATTAGAGCAAGACTGTAAATTGCCATTCCTAGACTGTCTGATACACAGAATGGGTAACACTTTCAAGTTCAGTATTTATAGAAAACCAACCAATGTGTGTTCATACATTCATTATTATTCTGCCCACCATAATAAAGTCAAACAGTCAGTATTTACAACAATGTTTTTACGTGCCTTGAGAATTTGCAGTCCGGAATTCATCGATGAGGAATACAAATATATATATAATATTGGCTCAAACCTTAAATACCCTAGATCTTTCATAGACAAATGCTTAAACATTACTAAGAAAACTTTTTATAGAACTGATCCCAAGCCCACCCATGACCATAAGAATATCTTAATATTACCATTTCACAAAAATTTCTCACACATTCCGGCACAGCTAAAATCTTGGAACGTCAATGTGGCATTTAAAAACTCATGCACTGTTAAACAAATGTTAATCAAGAACTCCCCCAACAACACAATTGGTTGCATTTATAAAGTTCCTTGCAAGGAATGTAATATGTTTTACTTAGGCCAGACAGGTAAAGATCTTGTAACTAGAATTAAACAACACAAATACAGTGTCAGGACAGGCCAGGAATCCAATGCTCTGTTTGTTCATTTGAGGGATAACAAGCATTGCATTGACTGGGATAATGCCTCCTCAATATTACCATGTAATTCAATTGATAGTAGGAACATCATAGAATCTAGTCTTATTAAACATACCGAAGCATTCAACATGAATTTGAGTAACGGCTTGTACAAGCTGGACAACTTTGTAATTAAGAAGATTTGTGATCAGGTGAGAGGGCGGGTCACTGTCCCATCTGACCCAACCACCAACCGTTGTGTGCCATTTAAAGATTAGTAGGGTCATTACCTAATTACCTGACCATTGTGGACCTGGTCTCACCCTCCTCTGTATATATTCATCTTGTTCTGCATTACTCTATCTAGTCTGTACTCACCCCTGAAGATGTGAATTACACGAAAGCGCTTGGGAACTTCGTGTTTTCTTCTTTCCTGGTGGTTATCAGCATATATATATATATATATATATATATATATATATATATATATATATATATATATATATATATATATATATATATATATATATTATGAAAATCCACAATGAAAACGTGGATAAGATAAATCTTGATAAAATCACACGGGAAAATGGAAACAACGGAGTACCTTAGCTTTCGTCTTTATTCAAGACATCTTCAGAGGCAACTGGATTACATGGACAGAGAGAGGCTTAAATATACAGGGTGACCTAAAAACATGAGGTCAGGTCAAAATGATGACATCCACTAATCCCCACACCAACACACACGAAGAGGAGCTTAAGAGAAGGGTGGTGACGTGACTAGTCAAGTCAGGTCAGAAAAAAGGGGACCCACAAAATAACTATCATACATCTAGATCAAAGGTTTTTAAAGCATTTTTAACCTTGGGCCACTGACAAATAAATTTATGTAACATATTATCAGTTTTGAACTGACCATCACTAAGGTTTATTGATTTTAATTCCTTAATCAAACTAGCTTCAACAAGAAGTCTTTCTGTGACACAAGATGATTTGAAAACTTCTAAGCTTTTTTCCCAAGCAATGGGGTGATTATTATTCCTAACATGAACGAACAAGGCACTGCTTTCAGATGCAGTTCTAATATTATACTTATGTTGTTTGATTCTGAGCTGCAGTGTTTTTCCTGTCTGACCTACATAATTACAATTACATTTGCTACATGGAATACAATAAACACTACCATTTACATTCAAACTTGGGCTATTCCTTATTAACATATTAGTAATGGTTGAGTCATACTTGAAAACAACATTAATATTTAGAAGCTTCAGGGACCGAACTAACGGGACAAATTCATTACGATAAGATAAATCTTGATAAAATCACACGGGAAAATGGAAACAACGGAGTACCTTAGCTTTCGTCTTTATTCAAGACATCTTCAGAGGCAACTGGATTACATGGACAGAGAGAGGCTTAAATATACAGGGATTAGTGGATGTCATCATTTTGACCTGACCTCATGTTTTTAGGTCACCCTGTATATTTAAGCCTCTCTCTGTCCATGTAATCCAGTTGCCTCTGAAGATGTCTTGAATAAAGACGAAAGCTAAGGTACTCCGTTGTTTCCATTTTCCCGTGTGATTTTATCAAGATTTATCTTATCCACGTTTTTCATTGTGGATTTTCATAAATTATATATATATATATATATATGCTGATAACCACCAGGAAAGAAGAAAACACATAGTTCCCAAGCGCTTTCGTGTAATTCACATCTTCAGGGGTGAGTACAGACTAGATAGAGTAATGCAGAACAAGATGAATATATACAGAGGAGGGTGAGGCCAGGTCCACAATGGTCAGGTAAAGATCTTGTAACTAGAATTAAACAACACAAATACAGTGTCAGGACAGGCCAGGAATCCAATGCTCTGTTTGTTCATTTGAGGGATAACAAGCATTGCATTGACTGGGATAATGCCTCCTCAATATTACCATGTAATTCAATTGATAGTAGGAACATCATAGAATCTAGTCTTATTAAACATACCGAAGCATTCAACATGAATTTGAGTAACGGCATGTACAAGCTGGACAACTTTGTAATTAAGAAGATTTGTGATCAGGTGAGAGGGCGGGTCACTGTCCCATCTGACCCAACCACCAACCGTTGTGTGCCATTTAAAGATTAGTAGGGTCATTACCTGACCATTGTGGACCTGGTCTCACCCTCCTCTGTATATATTCATCTTGTTCTGCATTACTCTATCTAGTCTGTACTCACCCCTGAAGATGTGAATTACACGAAAGCGCTTGGGAACTTCGTGTTTTCTTCTTTCATGGTGGTTATCAGCATATACCTAGATCACGCGCACCTACAGTGATTTACTTGCATATATATATATATATATATATATATATATATATATATATATATATATATATATATATATATATATATATATATACAGTATACACACACATATATATATATATATATATATATATATATATATATATATATATATATATATATATATATATATATATATGTGTGTGTATATATATATATGTATATGTATATATATATATATATATATATATATATATATATATATATATATATATATATATATATATATATAATCAACGACCTCACCAGCATGGAATCGAACCCTCGACCTACTGGGTGGCCCTAGGGAACGCTTACCGGCTAGCCCACAAGGACACTAAAAGCAGTTCTAGACTCTGTTATATTTCACACAAAGCCTGTTCATCGAGCTGATGGCGCCGTGAACCTCATTGGGAAACTGCCCGTGCCTCGTATGTGGTGTCAGTAGCATTTTACCGTGCTGGTGAGGTCGAGGGTTCGATTCCATGCTGGTGAGGTCGTTGATTATATATATATATATATATATATATATATATATATATATATATATATATATATATATATATATATATATATATATATATATATATATATATACACATGAAGTTCCCAAGCGCTTTCGTGTAATTCACATCTTCAGGGGTGAGTACAGACTAGAGAGAGTAATACAAATCAAGGTGAATATATACAGAGGAGGGTGAGACCAGGTCCACAATGGTCAGGTATTAGGTAATGACCCTACTAATCTTCAAATAGCACACAACGGTTGGTGGTCAGGTCAGATGGGCCAGTGACCCGCCTTCTCACCTGATCACAAATCTTCTTAATTACAAAATTGTCCAGCTTGTACATGCCGTTACTCAAATTCATGTTGAATGCTTCGGTATGTTTAATAAGACTAGATTCTATGATGTTCCTACTATCAATTGAAAGCGCTTGGGAACTTCGTGTTTTCTTCTTTCCTTGTGGTTATCAGCATATACCTAGATCACGCGTACCTACAGTGATTTACTTGCATATATATTTATATATATATATATATATATATATATATATATATATATATATATATATATATACTTCATTTTTAGTCCATTTAACACGCGGACTTTGAACATACAATCAACGACCTCACCAGCAAGGAATCGAACCCTCAACCTACTGGGTGTGACTAGGGAACGCTTACCGGCTAGGCCACAAGGACACTAAAAGCAGTTCTAGACTCTGTCATATTTCACACAAAGCCTGTTCATCGAGCTGATGGCGCCGTGAACCTCATTGGGAAACTGCCCGTGCCTCGTATGTGGTGTCAGTAGCATTTTACCGAATCCAGCCGGTAAGCGTTCCCTAGTCACACCCAGTAGGTCGAGGGTTCGATTCCTTGCTGGTGAGGTCGTTGATTGTATGTTCAAAGTCCGCGTGTTAAATGGACTAAAAATGAAGTATATATATGTACCTCGCGTTTCATACCAGCTGGATTCGGTAAAATGCTACTGACACCACATACGAGGCACGGGCAGTTTCCCAATGAGGTTCACGGCGCCATCAGCTCGATGAACAGGCTTTGTGTGAAATATGACAGAGTCTAGAACTGCTTTTAGTGTCCTTGTGGCCCAGCCGGTAAGCGTTCCCTAGTCACACCCAGTAGGTCGAGGGTTCGATTCCTTGCTGGTGAGGTCGTTGATTGTATGTTCAAAGTCCGCGTGTTAAATGGACTAAAAATGAAGTATATATAATGTACCTCGCGTTTCATACCAGCTGGATTCGGTAAAATGCTACTGACACCACATACGAGGCACGGGCAGTTTCCCAATGAGGTTCACGGCGCCATCAGCTCGATGAACAGGCTTTGTGTGAAATATGACAGAGTCTAGAACTGCTTTTAGTGTCCTTGTGGCCCAGCCGGTAAGCGTTCCCTAGTCACACCCAGTAGGTCGAGGGTTCGATTCCTTGCTGGTGAGGTCGTTGATTACATATATATATATATGCAAGTAAATCACTGTAGGTGCGCGTGATCTAGGTATATGCTGATAACCACAAGGAAAGAAGAAAACACGAAGTTCCCAAGCGCTTTCGTGTAATTCACATCTTCAGGGGTGAGTACAGACTAGAGAGAGTAATACAAATCAAGTTGAATATATACAGAGGAGGGTGAGACCAGGTCCACAATGGTCAGGTAATTAGGTAATGACCCTACTAATCTTTAAATAGCACACAGCGGTTGGTGGTCAGGTCAGATGGGCCAGTGACCCGCCCTCTCACTTGATTACAAATCTTCTTAATTACAAAATTGTCCAGCTTGTACATGCCGTTACTCAAATTCATGTTGAATGCTTCGGTATGTTTAATAAGACTAGATTCTATGATGTTCCTACTATCAATTGAATTACATGGTAATATTGAGGAGGCATTATCCCAGTCAATGCAATGCTTGTTATCCCTCAAATGAACAAACAGAGCATTGGATTCCTGGCCTGTCCTAACACTGTATTTGTGTTGTTTAATTCTAGTTACAAGATCTTTACCTGTCTGGCCTAAGTAAAACATATTACATTCCTTGCAAGGGACTTTATAAATGCAACCAATTGTGATATATATATACACATATATATATACTTCATTTTTAGTCCATATAACACGCGGACTTTGAACATATAATCAACGACCTCACCAGCAAGGAATCGAACCCTCGACCTACTGGGTGGGACTAGGGAACACTTACCGGCTAGGCCACAAGGACACTGAAAGCAGTTCTAGACTCTGTTATATTTCACACAAAGCCTGTTCATCGAGCTGATGGCGCCATGAACCTCATTGGGAAACTGCCCGTGCCTCTTATGTGGTGTCAGTAGCATTTTACCGAATCCAGCTGGTATGAAACGCGAGGTACATATATATACTTCATTTTTAGTCCATATAACACGCGGACTTTGAACATATAATCAACGACCTCACCAGCAAGGAATCGAACCCTCGACCTACTGGGTGGGACTAGGGAACACTTACCGGCTAGGCCACAAGGACACTGAAAGCAGTTCTAGACTCTGTTATATTTCACACAAAGCCTGTTCATCGAGCTGATGGCGCCATGAACCTCATTGGGAAACTGCCCGTGCCTCTTATGTGGTGTCAGTAGCATTTTACCGAATCCAGCTGGTATGAAACGCGAGGTACATATATATACTTCATTTTTAGTCCATATAACACGCGGACTTTGAACATATAATCAACGACCTCACCAGCAAGGAATCGAACCCTCGACCTACTGGGTGGGACTAGGGAACGCTTACCGGCTAGGCCACAAGGACACTAAAAGCAGTTCACGGCGCCATCAGCTCGATGAACAGGCTTTGTGTGAAATATAACAGAGTCTAGAACTGATAACCACAAGAAAGAACGAAGTTCCCAAGCACTTTCGTGTAATTCACATCTTCAGGGGTGAGTACAGACTAAAGAGTAATACTTGACAAGGCTAATATATAGAGTAGAGGAGAGTAAGATCAAGTTCCAAGGGCATTTGGGAACTTCGTGTTTTCTTGTTTCCGTGTGGTCATCAGCATATAATTGGATCACGCGCACCTGCAGTGATTTACTTGTATTTATATATATATATATATATATATATACATATATATATATATATATATATATATATATATATATATATATATATATATATATATATATATATATATATGTAACCGGTCGGAATTTACTGGACTTTAATTTCTCACTTGACTTGGGGTTTATTTAAAATTAATAGATGGTAATGGCAGTGGAAGCGCCCCTTTGAGAAAAATCCCGAACCAGCACAAGAACACTTAAAACTACTAAACAAAATAAATTGTCCGTGACCCGTGGAAGGATAGCATCTGTGACTGGGATGAATGAGACACACTGTTACATTTAGACACTTATATTCCCTCCAACACTACAAACACAATCCAATAATGGTACACCAATATGCGCACCTCTTAACTTGAACTTAAAACACTACTCTGGGGAATAAAAGTTATACATGATATAAAAATTATTAGAACCTCAGGCAACAATAACTTTGAAGTATTAAGAACTGTTCCGTGCACACATGAAACAGGCCTTAAAGGCTTTCACACAATAATATCAGTCACTTAGGTACCAAAAAAAGAAATTAACTACTCTACAATGAATAGGCCTTAAGGGCACTCAACAAGATTATATGTCACTGAGGAATGGTAATAAAAATGAGAAATTAAATACTCTACAATGAATAGGCCTTAAGGGCACTCAACAAAATTATATCAGTCACTGAGGAAATGGTAATAAAACATGAAACTAAATACTCTACAATGAATAGGCCTTAAGGGCACTCAACAAAATTATATCAGTCACTAAGGAAATGGTAATAAAATATGAAATTAAATACTCTACAATGAATAGGCCTTAAGAGCACTCAACAAAATTATAGCACCCCAACAGATGCACACTTCCTAACCTAACCTAACCACTACTCTGGGGAACAAGGTTATACCTGAGATCAGAATTATGAAGAACAATCAGAGGCATTAAAAGAATCAAATCACAGTATCACTCTGGTTCCACTTGATGGCACAAACATTCAAAACAATATTATCAAAATTATCTAGAAACTATTACATTACACCCGTAATAAGGGAGGGAAAATGTTCCTCCAGGTATCTCCTAGAGACCTAGACTCACGGTCTCAGTGTGTGACCATTAGTCTACTCAGATAGCCTCAGTGTACTCCCAGTGCGTCCATAAAGCGGACGGGAGTGGGCCAATCAGACCTTGTACAGTTGAGAGAAGCTTTAGCGTCCCGTGTCGTTTAGTTGTCGGGAGCACTCGTTCACTCAAGAGATCCTTTGCTACCCCGCTAAACAGTGACAGGCCTACTTTGATCGGTCCAATGGCGACAATCGCCACCCTCAATCCTCAACAGCAGTCTCAAACGGCAGTCAATCTCAGGTCAACTCCAGTCAACTTCAGTCAAGTGGGTTCTCACGGAAACCCTGAAATGAACTCACTGTTAGCTCTAGTTTACTTTATCACTGCCCTATCTAACCCTGTCTGAGATCGAATGAGACTTACTTGTTATACTGCAATATTTCAGCACAGGTGACTAGGCCACGTGACTATTTCTGGGACAGACGCGCAGGGACGTCTTGTTCGTGTGAGTGCTATCCGGGACTGAGAGAGAGCCCGCTTCGTGTCCTCTCAAGGCGTTAGCTTAGGCCTACGTGACCTATTTTCCGCCTAACTAATAACTCCTTGGGACACCCTTTAACATTATTCAGACTGCTAAACGATCTATAATAATTTCAAATTCAATAATAGTCCCTTAACTTCATGAATCGCATCATTATTAATCCGGTAAATTACATTTAATATCATATAGGCCTAGTTCCGCAATCTCCCACTATGTGCGGGGAGCGCTCTCTTCCCTCAGACGACCTTGAACGCTCAGTACCGCTAATGGCGGGGCATTCGAAATTACTCTGAAATTTCTGAATATTACAATCGACCCCCCTAAAAAAAAGACAGCACTGTCCTCATGTGCTGAGAAGACCATTCATACGACCCCCCTAAAATTTGTTCTAAGAAACTGCATCTTACCCCTTTTGCTAAACGCAGCATTCCCGTCTTCTCTTCTCTCCTGCTAACACTCGACCCCCCTAAAAGAAAAACAGCACTGCCCTCATGTGCTGAGAGAACAACTTAGACCCCACCTTCAACTCTGTACTATTCCACTCACAGCTAACAACTCCATTTCTTCCTAGCCCAACTCATAACCAACCAGAACATCACGCTCCCCTTTTGCCTGGCCCTTAACTAGAGAACCAATGTCAAAATTAATACCAGCCCAAACAAACATGCTCTCCTTTGCCTGGCCCTTGAACTAAGAGGAACCAGTGTCAAACCAATACTCAGTCCAAAGCAAACATGCTCTCCTTTTGCCTGGTCCTTGAACTAAGAGGAACCAGTGTCAAAACAATACACAGTCCAAAACAAACATTCTCTCCTTTTGCCTGGCCCTTGAGCTAAGAGGAACCAGTGTCAAAAAAATACTCAGTCCACGTCTCTGAACCTCATGCCGGCAGACCAACCCTCTGACAATGTACCAGTCCATGTTAGTGAGGCCCTGGACATTACAACTGTACTCTCATTCCCACTCATGACAGCAACCACTACTCAACGCACATCTCTGACCTAACCATCTCTCCAATCCCCCCCTGCCCTACTCACAACTCCTCCAACTCACCCTCGGCAACCTGCCCCTTCTCATTACCCTGCAACCTAAACTGTAATTTGTCGGCTTCGTCTTTCAGTTGCAGGCTCGATCGACCTCTCTGAACTACTTCTCCATCTCGCTCCTGATGGCCAAACTCGTCGTGGCAGGCTCTAGTCAAAGCCTCCTGCAAGTTTGGAGTTAACACTGGCACCTCCCTCCATAGATTCTTCCCTTCGGGTCTTCTATGCCAAACAACATCTTCTCTTACTATCAGGGATTTCCTAGCTCGGTACATCTTGCGGAAATCATCATTTTGGAGCTCTACCTGTACCTCATCCTCCGGCAGCTCTCCCACCAACCATCTTCGCAGTTTTGTCATATAGTCCATGCCTTCTTGCTCCTTACGCAGCCCATCCATCGTCCACAGTTCCTTCCTTCCTGCCCCGTTCTCCTCTAGTACATGCATCGCTGTATACTCTTCTTCACTATCTTCCTCCTGTTCCGCCGGGATTCTAGATAGAGTATCCGCCACAATGTTGTTCTTCCCCGGCTTGTACTCTATAGTAAAGTTAAACTGCTCGAGATCCGCATTCCACCTACTTTCCACGGCACCTAGTTTAGCCTTCTCCCGGTGACTGAGTGGGTTGTTATCTGTATAGACTGTGAAATGTTTCCCTGCCAAATAATCCCTGAATTTATCCACTACTGCCCATTTGAGTGCTAACATCTCTAACTTACGAGAACTATAGTTGTTCATGTTACGTTCTGATTTCCTCAGGCCCCGACTCGCATAGCACACCGGATGCAGCCTGCCATCCTTCCGCTGGGATAGCACCGCACCTAGCCCACGAAAACTTGCATCTGTTTCTAATATAAACTCCTGAGTGAAATCTGGGCAAGCCAACACTGGTGTCTGCGTCACCTTGTCTTTCAACTCCTCAAAAGCCTGTTGCTGTTCCTCTCTCCATTCACTATCTACCCGATCCTTAGATTTCCCATGCATCAACGCATGCAGTGGAGCAGCTATTTGGGCAAACCCTTTAACAAATTTCCTATAAAATGATGTGAACCCTACAAAAGACCGCACATCTTTCACCGTCTGAGGGACTGGCCAATCTCTTACTACCCTAATCTTCTCAGGATCAGCTGTGATGCCTTCAGCTGACACCTGATATCCTAAATAACTTACTTTTGAAGCCATTATTTCACACTTTTTAGGTTTAAATCTTAAGTTATTCTCCCTCATCCTGCAAAATAATTCCCTCAATCTGACTATATGTTGATCTATTGTACTTGAAAACACCATCACATCATCAAGGTATACAAGCAACGAGGAGAAGATCTTATCCCCTAAAATCCGCTCCATGTATCTCTGAAAGGTTCCCGGACTATTTGACAATCCCATAGGCAGTCGCCTGTACTCAAAGTGTCCGAAGCTTGTGCTGAAGGCAGTCTTTGGACGGTCTGAAGGTTTTACTTCTATCTGGTGATATCCCGCCGCCAGATCAAACGTTGAGAAAAACTGGGCCCCCGTCAGAGATTCTAGAGTTTCATTTATCCTAGGCAGAGGAAACGCATCGCGTACCGTGACCTTATTTAAGTCACGATAGTCAATGCACAACCTCAGCGTCCCGTCCTTTTTCCTCACTACTACAATGGCGGCAGAGTACGGACTCTCACTATGCTGAATTACTCCCTGATCTAACAGCTGGCTAATGTGCTGCTTCACCTCTGGTACCTGGTTTGGAGGGATCCTCCGATATGGCACCCTAACTGGCCTGTCTGTGGTCACTGGGATCTCATGCTGAACCCCAATAGCCTTTCCTATGGGCTGGCCCTCTTCTTCAAAAATATCACTAAACTCTTCTATTAAACACCTAACTGCACTCTCTTGTCCCTCATTCATTTCCTCCGTGTGCACTTTGACCTCCGTACGGGCATCCGGTTGCACTGTCCTCACATTCACCTCTTCACTGATGTCTTCCTCGACTTCCGTCCCCGAAGCCACTTTCCCAATCCGCCAATTGCCCCTCAAGCTCCTACGACTATCAGACAGATTTGCCACCAACACCTGGGTCATGCCTCTCACCACTCTTACAGCTGTCGGCAACACTATCACACCCTCAGGCATCCAACCTTCATCCTCTATTGTTAGAGGTTCAATCACTACTTCTTTGTTAGCTACCTGGCTTAATGAGGGAACACATACTGACAGCAACCGAGTACTCCGGGGAGGAATGGTTGGTCTTTCCTTCCTCTCTGTCATACAATACCCCAGGCTGATGGCCTCTATTGCACATAACTGCCTAACCTCATGCAAGCAATTTTCCCACTGAGCGGTGCTCCTGGCTTCCCTGCACAAGTGATACATGTGCGGCCAGATCTCCGCAACCTCCCCCAGCACATTCATCCCCAACAACCCGACATGAGCTTGCCCCTTACCCTGGGTCTCAATCCCTGGACAAACCAACATCCCCACATCAGTGACTTCCACCCCACATACGACCATAGTGACCCGAATACACCCCACACACGGCACTGGAAACCCTGACGCCCCTTTTACCCTTATTCGAGTGGGCTGCAACACCACGCCTGCAGGCTCCAGCTCCCGACGGTAGAAAAGTTCATCAATTAGCGACACTTCTGCCCCAGTATCTGCTAAACCCCACATTTCACGACCCGCTACCAGCACCGAGACCTTAGGACACTCTGCTTTCAGCCTTAAGGTACCTTCTGTTGTGATTAAATTTGTCATGCGAACCACGCTTGACCATGGGTCCGCTCTCTCTTGGCTCATAACATCGCCGGTGGAATCTATTGGTGAGGCCAGGAACGGTTGGCGGGGACTGCCTGGCCTTGGCCATTTCCCGACCGCCAGTTCCGATTGTTATTTCCAACTCGATACTGGCCATTGGCCACGTATCCCCTTGGGACACTCTCTCCTGGTCTGGACCCGTTTGTGCAATTGAAACTGAAATGGCCCTCTTGTCCACACGCATAGCACCTCGGGGGAATCGAGCCTCCAGTCTGCGGCTCGTTCTCTCTTCCTTTAGTCAGCGGTACCTCCCTCAAAGCTTCTCGTTTTTGTTCCGCCTCTCTCAGCCCCGTGATCCACTCGTCTAGACTGTGGTGAGGATACTTCTTGATCTCATCCACTAACCACATACGGCTTTGTTCCTCCTTGAGCCCCCGAGTGATTGCATCTCCCAACAGGGCCTTATCATATTTATGATCATGGTGGTTCAACTCATCGTTTAAATCTAGCATAGCGTCATAATATTCAAGAAGCGTTTCGTTGCTCCCTTGTTTCCGCGTCATCACCTTCTGAATGGCGTCGTACGTGGCCGTCGGTCCGCCATATTGCTGCTTCAAATAACAAGTTAACTCATCTACGGTTTCCCAGTCTCTGCGTGCGTTGTATACGCGATCTGCCGCAGGCCCCGCAAGATGCCTTATTATGAATTGGATTCGACTGACTTCGTCTCCGTCTAGCAGCTTGAGGGTTCGGTCAACCTCTCTTAACCACTTTCCTACCTCTATTCCTGGCCTACCGTCGAACTTAGACATGGTCAACCCGGCCCCGAGACTAATTCCCTCTCTACTATTGTGTCTCCTCATCTCCCACATTGTCTCCTCGTGCTGTATTTTATACTGTGTCTTTACCCTATCTAGTGCATCCCCCAACAGAGCTAAGTGTTGTTGGTGTTCCGTCTCTAACTGTTGCAATTGTGTGTGGTACTCCCCCCTTAACTGTTGTGCATATACCCCATACTCCCCCCTGATTTGGTTCGCCCATGCCTGACATTCCCCATTGATCTTCCCTTCTAACTGTTCCAATCGTTCCTGGTACTCTCCCCGGATTTTCCCCTCTAGCTTCCCAATACGTTCCACGAACTCTTCTCTCAACTGCACCAACCCCAGGCTGTCTCTCCTTTTCTCCGAGTAACCCCGCACCGTCAACCACAACAAACCCATTCCCACGGTGAGCATGAGTAGAGTTGGGGTCACACTCTCTACCGTTTCCATCCACTCCATTATTACGCTCATTATCCCAACCACAGAACTATCAGTCACGAAATAAAATTAACTACGCTCTGCTACCATTTGTAACCGGTCGGAATTTACTGGACTTTAATTTCTCACTTGACTTGGGGTTTATTTAAAATTAATAGATGGTAATGGCAGTGGAAGCGCCCCTTTGAGAAAAATCCCGAACCAGCACAAGAACACTTAAAACTACTAAACAAAATAAATTGTCCGTGACCCGTGGAAGGATAGCATCTGTGACTGGGATGAATGAGACACACTGTTACATTTAGACACTTATATTCCCTCCAACACTACAAACACAATCCAATAATGGTACACCAATATGCGCACCTCTTAACTTGAACTTAAAACACTACTCTGGGGAATAAAAGTTATACATGATATAAAAATTATTAGAACCTCAGGCAACAATAACTTTGAAGTATTAAGAACTGTTCCGTGCACACATGAAACAGGCCTTAAAGGCTTTCACACAATAATATCAGTCACTTAGGTACCAAAAAAAGAAATTAACTACTCTACAATGAATAGGCCTTAAGGGCACTCAACAAGATTATATGTCACTGAGGAATGGTAATAAAAATGAGAAATTAAATACTCTACAATGAATAGGCCTTAAGGGCACTCAACAAAATTATATCAGTCACTGAGGAAATGGTAATAAAACATGAAACTAAATACTCTACAATGAATAGGCCTTAAGGGCACTCAACAAAATTATATCAGTCACTAAGGAAATGGTAATAAAATATGAAATTAAATACTCTACAATGAATAGGCCTTAAGGGCACTCAACAAAATTATAGCACCCCAACAGATGCACACTTCCTAACCTAACCTAACCACTACTCTGGGGAACAAGGTTATACCTGAGATCAGAATTATGAAGAACAATCAGAGGCATTAAAAGAATCAAATCACAGTATCACTCTGGTTCCACTTGATGGCACAAACATTCAAAACAATATTATCAAAATTATCTAGAAACTATTACATTACACCCGTAATAAGGGAGGGAAAATGTTCCTCCAGGTATCTCCTAGAGACCTAGACTCACGGTCTCAGTGTGTGACCATTAGCCTACTCAGATAGCCTCAGTGTACTCCCAGTGCGTCCATAAAGCGGACGGGAGTGGGCCAATCAGACCTTGTACAGTTGAGAGAAGCTTTAGCGTCCCGTGTCGGACGAGGGGCACAATTATGATGTGGTATATCTCGACTTTAGCAAAGCCTTCGACAGAGTACCCCACGAAAGACTAATTAGAAAGGTAGAAGCTCATGGCATCAAAGGTGACATCCTTAAATGGATTAGGGCGTGGTTACAGGACAGGAAACAGCGAGTGAGCATTAACGGCACTAAGTCCCATTGGAGCAACGTCACAAGTGGAGTTCCCCAAGGCTCAGTACTTGGACCATTATTGTTTATTATATACATAAACGACATAGATATCGGCATAGACAGCAACATAAGTAAATTTGCTGATGATACTAAAATAGGACGTGTTATCAAATCTGACGAGGACTCGGCAAAACTACAGGAGGATCTAAACAAATTTTTCGAATGGTCTGAAAAATGGCAGATGAAATTCAACATCGACAAATGTAAAGTACTCAGTATAGGAAATGTAAACAGGGAAACCAGATACCAGATGAACAACGATGCCATAGAGAAATCCGACTGCGAGAGAGATTTAGGAGTAATGATAAGTAGGAACCTTAAGCCAAGTAAACAATGTGTTTTTGCTCGTAACAAGGCTAATAAAGTACTTGGGTTCATACAAAGGAGTGTTAGTTACAAGACTAGCGAGGTCATCCTAAAACTGTATCTTGCTCTTGTGAGACCACACCTGGATTACGCAGTCCAGTTCTAGTCACCGTATTACAGAATGGATATAGAATCCTTGGAAAGAATTCAGAGGAGAATGACAAGACTAATCCCGGGCATTAGGAACCTTGAGTATAGAGACAGGTTAAAGCATCTTAATTTGCACTCCCTTGAGAGACGTAGAGCGAGGGGCGACCTGATAGAGGTGTATAAGTGGAAGTCAGGGCTAAACAAAGGGGACATTACAAAGGTACTCAAATTATCCAACCAGGAGCGAACTCGTAACAATGGGTTTAAATTGGACAAATTTAGATTTAGGCGTGAAATAGGTAAACACTGGTTTGGAAACAGAGTAGTGGATGAATGGAACAAGTTACCAAATATCATCATTAACTCGAATACGCTGAATTGCTTCAAACATAGGTTGGATGCTCATATGAGCAATAGGGGTTGGGTGTAAACGGGACTGCCCAGTATGGGCCAATAGGCCCGCTGCAGTTTCCTCCATTCTTATGTTCTTATGTTCTTATGTTTAGTTGTCGGGAGCACTCGTTCACTCAAGAGATCCTTTGCTACCCCGCTAAACAGTGACAGGCCTACTTTGATCGGTCCAATGGCGACAATCGCCACCCTCAATCCTCAACGGCAGTCTCAAACGGCAGTCAATCTCAGGTCAACTCCAGTCAACTTCAGTCAAGTGGGTTCTCACGGAAACCCTGAAATGAACTCACTGTTAGCTCTAGTTTACTTTATCACTGCCCTATCTAACCCTGTCTGAGATCGAATGAGACTTACTTGTTATACTGCAATATTTCAGCACAGGTGACTAGGCCACGTGACTATTTCTGGGACAGACGCGCAGGGACGTCTTGTTCGTGTGAGTGCTATCCGGGACTGAGAGAGAGCCCGCTTCGTCTCCTCTCAAGGCGTTAGCTTAGGCCTACGTGACCTATTTTCCGCCTAACTAATAACTCCTTGGGACACCCTTTAACATTATTCAGACTGCTAAACGATCTATAATAATTTCAAATTCAATAATAGTCCCTTAACTTCATGAATCGCATCATTATTAATCCGGTAAATTACATTTAATATCATATAGGCCTAGTTCCGCAATCTCCCACTATGTGCGGGGAGCGCTCTCTTCCCTCAGACGACCTTGAACGCTCAGTACCGCTAATGGCGGGGCATTCGAAATTACTCTGAAATTTCTGAATATTACATATATATATATATATATATATATATATATATATATATATATATATATATATATATATATTCCACTCTTCACTCTTCCTTTCACTTCCTTGTTTAGATAAAATTAACTCGATTACTTGTTTATATACAAGATTGTACACTTGAGTATCTTTAAAAATGAGTTCAGGCAACAAATAATATAACACTAATAATAATCGGGCGAGTCCATTAATTCATATGGCATAAATACTAGTGAGCATCATAAACATTATAGGGAACAATAATGTTAACGCTTAAGAGAAAACGATAAAAAATAATAAGTGTCTTTCTAAACTAAGTTGATAAGTTTAGGGGAAATGGACAAAGACCTACAATATATACACACAGTTATTAACAACTGTAATACTATGACTTCTACATAAGTTTGGCTGTAGGTTCATGTTATTGTATGTCTTAAACCTATAAGATCTTACCTAACGTAGCTTTAACTATGTTTATTAATTCTCAGATTAGTGTGTGGACATATTAAATCTTCTTCCACATCCTTAAACCTTTCCTTTATTGAGCTGCAAATCTTCACATTCCAAACTACACAAAAAAATATCTTTCAACATTCTAAAAGTGTTTTGCTACTCAAACAACAAAGACATTAAAGGATAGTTTTTTTAGTTTAACAAATTTATTGGCAGAGCTTGTGGTACAGTTTGCCTATTCTGAGTAATTCAGTCAGGTCTGGACACTGAGGGTGGTATCACTTCTCACTGTCACGCAGGACAGAGGTTCACACACAAAGAAATACATCATATTCATTGACAACTATGAATGTATAGAGGTCAGATTCATATGGATAATGTCACTGTTCACTGCCATGCAGGACAGAGGTTCGTACACAAAGATTTGCATCATATTCATTGACAGTACATATACATATATGTAAACACACACACACACACATATACATACATATGCGTATATACATACACATATACATGTACACGTACATATACATGCACACACGCACACATACATACATATACGTCGGTCAGATTCATGTGGGTAATGTCACTTTTCACTGCCATACAGGACAGAGGTTCGTACACAAAGAATGCATCATATTCATTGACACTATATATAGGTCAGATTCATGTGGGTAATGCCACTGTTCACTGCCACGCAGGACAGAGGTTCGTACACAAAGAAGGAAATACATCACATTCACCAGCAGCATATATGGGTCAGTGGATCACATACATTGGAGTCATATTCTAGTTGAAAACTAATCAGTGTGGGCTAGCAAATTTGGGATAAACAGCAAGAATGTCCTCAAGCACACCTGATTCAATGAAGTAATTACATAGTTCAAGATACAGTAAGTCAAGTGGCCTGAAGTCTTTGACAGTGTCACATTCAATAATATAGTGTTCAAGTGTATGCTTTAAAGGTTTATCACAAAGTTTACATGCTGAGTGGTCCGGTATGGGTACAGCGTTACTAACTTGCCAGATGTGTCTGTATCCTAGCCTAATTCTGGCCACGACTACATCACATTGTCTGGTTCTGTCCTTATGCTGGCCATACCGGTACCTCTTGTTACAAAATTTGTCATATTTACTAATGCTACAACTGTCAGGTCTCTCTGCATTTCTCACTTCTTCTAGATCAGAGTTCATGATTCTGACTTGAATGTTTTTAATTACGGCATTGGACAGACCAAGGTCGCGGTCAACATTTTCTTTCTTACATGCCTCATTGGCCAGTCTATCAGCACGGTCATGATACATTCCAACATGGGACGGAATCCACACAAATTCGATACGAAAGTTGTTCTCAATGGCAGTTATCACATTCCTTTTAATATCACATGCAACTTTAGACATAGAACCTGGCGGGCTGTTCATTGATTTCAAAGCACTTTGAGAGTCACAGAATATCACCCCACCTCCATTTTCTTTGAGGTAGTCTGTGGCTAAATAGATTCCAGTTAGTTCAGTTTGTGTTGTGCTGGCCCAGTTGTTCAGCCTTTGCTTGTTTGACACTATCATCTCTTTTTCTTTATATATTACAATTGCACAGCCTGTTCTACCTGTGTTTGTCTGCACAGAACCATCAGTAAAAGCATAACATTCACTTGATTTAATACTCTCTATGTGTCTGTTAATAGTTTCTAGTGTGACACATCTCACCACATCGGTGTTTAACATTTGCTTACTACCAACAGGAGTGTAATTAATAGGAACTGATATGTCCAGCCAAGGAAGAATGGCATTAATAGGTTCGTCTGGGGTGATTGGGACATTCAGTTTCAGGAGATCTGCAACACTTTTATGAAGCCACGCCCCAAAGAGAGTCTTTTGTGAAAGGTTGGCGAGATGGTCGGGATTACTTAGATAGAACATCAACTCAGTTTGAGTTGTAGTTTGAGAACTATTGTTCTTCAGAACTTTGACACAAAACATGGTATTAAGTAGGGCTATCCTCTCAGATAGGGAGGGCAGTCCGAGCTCTTTCCTCATATTTACAATTCTGGTTGATTTTGGGCAACCTAGGATGATGCGCAGGGCTTCATTTTGCACTACCTCAAGGCTGTTGAGTTGTTTAGGCGGAATAGTCACAAGATGGAGAGCATGATAGTCAACTACAGAACGAATGAAGTGAAGATAAAAAGTACGAGCATAGGTGATGTTAATTCCATAGCCCTTGCCAACAAGGGTTCTGAGGGGTTTAATGCGCTGCATTAGTTTGTCACGAAGGTTGGTGACAAAGTTTGCATCATTCACACAAATTCCAAGATATTTATAGGAGCTACATAGTTCCAGGGGCATGCTGTTAATGTTATAGTCAAGAGGCAGAGGGTGAGCAGGACGAGGATTGAGGACCCTCGTCTTGTCAACAGATATTATGAGACCGCATTCAACAGTTCTCCGCGCAAATACATCCAGCAAGGCTTGGAGCCTGAGTTTGGTTTGTGTCATAATGCAGATATCATCAGCATAGCATATTACGGCTTCGTTTGGTTGAACTGGAATGTCAGCAATAAGCTTGTGCATCAGTATATTAAAGAGCATAGGACTTAACACTCCTCCCTGAGGCGTGCCCAGCTCAAATGATCTCATTCTGGTACTTTTAACTCCCCTAAACAGAACACTGGCATACCTGTTGGACAGATAACCCTTTATCCATGTCAGGAGGTTACCTTGTATGCCAAAATTAGCTAGTTGCTCAAGTATAATGTCTCTATTAGCTACATCAAAGGCTGATTTAAGGTCTATGAAGGCTGTTTGTGTCTTATCTTTTGAGTGAACAAGATATTCTGCAAAGCATGTCTGTGTGCTACGCCCAGGCATGAACCCGTACAGATTAGGGGCGAGTTTGTCTTTGACTTGAAACATGAGACGGTTTAGAACAACTCTTTCAAGGACTTTACACATACAGGATGTAAGTGAAACATTAAAGGATAGTCACATTACCCTCGTCTCATGAGCACCGCCTCAGCTCCACCCTCTCTCCAGACCCAACGCTCTTACTCTCTCCCTCATCCGTCATCCTCCTCTACACCCCCTTAACTTTTTTAACTATCCAGTATTGTATCTTTTGTACACTTCCTCCCCCCATTCCGTCTCCAGGTGCCGCCCGAAGTGTGTTCTTCAAGGGTTTAAATTCCGAAAGAGAGGCACTTTTTGAGCAGGAAGCTGAAATTTGGACACAAAATTAACCTGGGGCTTTGGCATCCCCCCTTTTACTCATCTTTTGGTTATGGTATAGCATGGGAGGGGGCGGCGGTGTATTTTGGACGTACCATTACTTGTTCACTTTATATTTCAAAAAATGAAATACAAATTGAAATAAAAGTATTTTATTTACACTTTGGCGCTTCCGACACAGAACGTTAACCTAACCTGTAAACTGAACATTGAACTATTTTCTCTCGACCGCCTTCACTATAAAGTTAGGTACAGCTGGGTGGACTGGTAGTGCCTCGGGGTCAAACCAGAGACTCTTGGGACAGGAGGCGAGGGGTGTATCCATCCGGCCGCCAGACCCCTATCTTAGGGTTAACGCCTCCTAAGATTACCAGTTTCATAAACACACACACACACACACGCACACACATCTAAGAAGAGAGAGAATATAAAAATCTAAAATGTTTTTTACCTATTCTTTTGTTATTTCTTTTAGATAACAAGTTACAGGTAATTATGTAATGGTCTCAAGATACAGGTAAATAATGGCCTCTGTCACACCATCCATATATCACTTTAATTCTATCATCTATATCTGTTGCTGTACTCAAGCTATATTACCTATAATTTATACATTAAAGTTGAACACCTTGTACAGTCACACACAGTAATGTCACCCATCTTATCCTTAATTGTCTTATATATTATTTAAAACATCTACACAAACCTTCATCCTTCTTCACCATCACTGTATTCACTCATTTATCTGCTCTTCTTTATGTCTTTATTCCATGCACTTTATTCCTTGCCCATAATCTTCCGGCAACAAGTTCATGGTCCTCTTAGTCTTCCTCCCTGTAGTGTCTTAAGTCCTCTCTTATATACACAAGATTATGACAATATACGAGTTAAATGTCTCAGGTCTTCGTCCCCTTTTAAAATCAATTTTCACCGTCCAGGACTATTTCAATCCCTGCCTCAACTTTTATTAGATCTGAAACTCATCTTTCGAGCTAATGACCAATCTTGTGTTCTTCTGCTGCCACAGGTGGAGTATTCTTCTTTACTGGTTTGCCTCTCTTTCTCTCTGTTTGTGCACTCTCAACACCGTGACGCACCACAGCACAACACACTGTGGCACACAGCACAACTCACTGTGACGCACCACAAAACAACACACTGTGACGCACCACAACACAATACACTGTGACACACAGCACAATTCACTGTGACACACCACAGCACAACTCACTGTGACGTACCACAACACAACACACCGTGACGCACCACAACACAATACACTGTGACACACAGCACAATTCACTGTGACACACCACAGCACAACTCACTGTGACGTACCACAACACAACACACTGTGACGCACCACAACACAATACACTGTGACACACAGCACAATTCACTGTGACACACCACAGCACAACTCACTGTGACGTACCACAACACAACACACCGTGACGCACCACAACACAATACACTGTGACACACAGCACAGTTCACTGTGACACACCACAGCACAACTCACCGTGACGCACCACAGCACAACACACTGTGGCACACAGCACAACTCACTGTGACGTACCACAACACAACACACCGTGACGCACCACAACACAATACACTGACACACAGCACAATTCACTGTGACACCACCGCACAACTCACTGTGACGCACCACATCATAACACACTGTGGCACACAGCACAACTCACTGTGACGCACCACAACACAACACACCGTGACGCACCACAACACAATACACTGTGACACAGCACAATTCACTGTGACACACCACAGCACAACACACTGTAACGCACCAAAGCACAACACACTGTGACGCCTCACAGCACAGCACACTGTCACGCACCACAACACATCACACTGTGACGCACCACAACACATCACACTGTGACGCACCACAACACAACACACTGTGAAACATCACAACAACACACTGTGACGCATCACAGCACAACACACTGTGACGCACCACAACACAACACCGTGACGCACCACAGCACAACACCTTGACGCACAACACAACACAGTGACGCACCACAGCACAACACACTGTGACGCACCACAGCACAACACACTGTGATGCACCACAACACAACACAGTGACGCACCACAGCACAACACAGTGTGATGTACGGCAGCACAACACAGTGCTTCTTCACCTCGGGGTGCACTCTGTAAAGGTATTTCAGGGGGGGGGGGGGGGGGAGTTGGTGAGAAAATACATTGAATTGTGTGTTGTAATTACATGTAATTAAAAAATGTCTCGTATTAAATGTGTAATTGAAAATTTTCTGGATTTCGTTTTTACTTCCAAACCAAATTAATGTAATGAAATGTAATATTTATCAGTACCTTGAGTGCGAGGGGCGGGTATTAGATGGTACGGGGACGCTGAGCAACAAGGTTAACAATCGTTGGTGTGGGTGATTACGGCAACAAAAGTTACTTCAATGAGTAAAGATGTATAAATCCACTATTGTAGTCATACTAATGTTTACAACCAGTGATGAAGTGGTCAGTATCCGTGTCTCATCTGTGACTGTAAAGTAGTTTTGTGTATATGTTTAGAAGTGCAATTTACAGATACAAGAGGAAAGAGTTTATGAGGAGGTGTAGGAAGGGATATGAGCCCTGCTCTGGTGCGGGTTGACGATATTAGTGAGGCAGGGAAGGAGCGACGGCTGCCAGTGGACGGTTACAGAAGTTGACATTGTACACGAGAGGAAGGGACGTGTTCTGTTTATTAAAAGCATCAGTTTGACATGCAAGAGGCTGGGGTGTGTATGTGAGGGTGTGGACGATGAAACCTTTACACGAGAAGACCAAGGAAGGGGGCACTCGACCCAAGAGCCAATATGCATCTATTAAATCACAACATAGCGAGTTAAGGGTCGAACGTATATGGGAGCTGTAGCCAGGGAAGGGTGAGGTGCTTCGGCCACGATGGTGGTAATAACTGCCTAATAAGATAAAGGGTTAGAATACTGTGAAATAATCAATAATTTCTGAATTTACACATTTCATACGGCTGCAACGTCCCAGGCAGGCGTTGATGGCCAAACATTCAAAGAAGCGTGAGATTTTAAAAGAGAATGTAAATTAGTTGATGACTAAGATTGTTCTATTTGTTCATTATTGAACATGAACAAAAATTATATAAAAGTATCAAGTAAAAGTAAGTCATTGAGAAGAAAACTTAATCATACACTTCAGTACAGGAAGTCAATTTAACTTATTGTTGATACGAATGAAAAAGTAAGATGAAAGAGATTATTTTAACGTCTTTTATGTCGGAGAGAAATATTTTTTCTGTAAGAATTCGTCATTATTTCTTGTGTTAGAATTATATTGTTGAAGATTTTAATAATGTTTTGTTTTACAATTCCTGTGTGTTTGAAGTTTATTTTAAAATGTTATTAAAATGTTAAACTTCAAATGAGTACTAGGCTCGTGTGTTTATTTAATAACACAGCTTATAATTCCCATCATTAATTAACATATTTTTGGTGGAACAATGTTAACAGCAATAACTGCTTCACTGGAGCAAGCTGTGACCGAAACTTAACTGCTGAAATGGTATATAAACAATAATTACCATTAGAAATAAAATGTTTGTAAGAAATATTTTGTACAAACGAAACTAGCAAGAACACATCTTGCGAACGTATAATTGTGTATATAATTCAGTCTTCTAAATACAGATTACAATGTAAACAACAACAACAACTGCCCGTATGATATTGTTGCCGTGTTTTTCTGGTTAGTGAATCAGCCAATTAGTAGCCGTCATTGGGCCAAGTTGTGCCTGTTATTGATGTTTATAGGCGACAGAAAACACGGATAATGACCCAGGGTGATTAGGGTGTAATATGTGGCGTATCATCTATTAGCACAAGACAACAATTATCCTTTATTACTACCAGAAAAATATAGTACTTTAAGAATTTAGTGAATGTAGGGGAAGTTATTTAATTCGGAGATATTTTGAGTTTATTTTTTTTTTACTTGTGTAAACAAAGTCTCATAGAATTCATTCAAAGAAAACGGATAAAAATGAAGATTACTGCAGGGTAATCTTGTGTTTTTGTTCCCGTCTTTGAATGGTAAAGTCGCCGCACTCTGGCACTACTGAGTTTAAACAAGTAAGTTATTGTTTACTGTGTTAGAGCGGCAATACAGCATTACGTAAATAATACTCCTAATTGTCCCCAGAGGCTAGTTTATTATCAAAGATTCCTCAAACACTGTTGTTATGATTGGATTAGAACACCGATTAGAAACTTTTAAAGCTTATGATGCAGTCACTAACTTAACAACCTGTTGTAAACGGAACTACATTTCCATCGTTCTTTTTCTAGTACGAGTAATAGTAACTAAATGGTAAGAGAGTCATACAGACACCCAAATCACGTCTGTGCTCGAGGATACAGACAAGTCAGTCTACACCTCCCCAATAGTCCTGACCCGACGCTTGAGTGTAGGAGGGAGGTAAAACACTGAAGGGGAGAAGAGTCTATAGCTTGGCTGTGGAAGGAGAGGAGGCATATTATTGGTCTCTTGTCCAGTGAGTGGATTCTATAGAGTCTTTGTGGGAGGAAGAAGCGGTGAGTGTGTCGCGGGACCAGACTTGGGGAGGTAGCCAACAGGTACAGTACACGTCTCACGGAGCAATGATTGAAATAACACCTATGAGAGAGAGAGAGAGAGAGAGAGAGAGAGAGAGAGAGCAGGAAGTTGGATGGTGATAGTGTAAAAGTTAATAAGGTGGACTATATTTTATATTATATTTTAATCATTCTCTCTGTACTGTACTGTACTGTGCTGTACTGTACTGTACTGTACTGTGTTGGCGTCTGTCACAATATCGCTCAAATATTGAATATTTCCAGAAAAACAAAACTAATGTTGTGACAAAAATGCTGGTGAGTTCCCTTAATATACTGTATGGTGTGACACTTAACTTACTTGTAATATTCTCATTCTATAGAACATTTGTTTCAGGCTTCGAGTGGCAGCAACGTGTCCCATTCACTGAAAACTTTCACTAATAGACAAACATGTCGCCAAGATTTTATTGCAAGTAACTCTGGTTATATTACAAAATCCTTTGTATAAGTTCATTAAATTGACGGAGTTGGTCTGAGTCGGTCCGGTTTGGGTTTACAATATACTGTACACTCCATCCATATAATGTTCCTCTGATGACAAATTGACAAGTAATTTTCACCAGTTGGAATGTGTCAACACCCGCCTGGCTACCTGGAGTTGTGTCGCAAAAATGGTAGTGAAAGGGTGACAGAAATTGCACTAAAAAGTTATTGTAAGCAGATGCTTTCTCACCTCCTTTGTGAGAGAAAATATATAGTGTGCCGTCCCCAGTGTTCCCTGTGTACTAAACATAGAAGATGAAGATAAAATACAGAATACCAAATGATAAGAGGATTCTTGTGAAAACTTATCATGTCTGGTTCACGTTATGCCAAGATTTCCCCCCAAAAGACCGACTTACTGTGTAGTGGTCAGCATCACCCCGCGCAGATGAGTGACCTCGAGGAGATAGACTGGAGGAGGTAACACGTGAAGGGGAATCAATCTACTGAAGAGCAATAATACTAACAGAAGAACCTATAAACACACTAGGCAAGTCATAGGCAAGTTCCTTGGTCTAACCAGTAGTAACAAAATGCGTGTGGGAAAAGTGTCTCTGGCGGTAAGATCTCTCACAGAGGAACCCTCCGTTGGGGTTCTGTCATTAAACAGAGAGACATTAAAACTACTGAAAGATAAACATCCCCCTGCAAGTGATGAAGTAGGCATCAGGGTCCACGGTGCCTATATCCCACCAAACGCTGTCCTGTTCGAGAAAATAACAGGTGTGATGGTGTGGAAAAAGGCACTGAAGACTAGAGGAGGAGCGGGCCCTTCCGGTCTGGATGCAAACGGTTGGAGAGTCATCCTCAGCACAAACAAGTTTGGCCCGGTAGTAAGTGATCTCTGCACTGCCATTGCCGTCCTTGCAAGAAAGTTGGCATCCACTGCTCTGACGGCCTGCCGCCTCATTCCCCTGGCTAAGAATCCAGGATGTAGGCCTATAAGGGTGGGGGAAGTGCTGAGGCGGATCATCGGAAAATGCATAATGGAGGTGGTAAAGGATGATGTCAGGGCAGCAGCAGGGAACCTGCAAGTGTTTGCTGGCCACCAGGCTGACGGGGAAGCTGCCATTCACGCCATGAGATTGATATTTGAGCAGCGTGATTGTGAGGCCGTTCTCCTGGTGGATGCCTCAAACGCATTCAACATACTTAACCGCAAGGCCGCACTGCACAACATCAAGATCAAGTGTCCAAGCTTTGCAATGTATGCTGAAAACTCGTATAGGAATCCATCAGACCTCTATATAGTAAACAACAAGGCTCTAATAGGTGATACCATCCTACAGTCGACCGAGGGAACAACACAGGGGGACCCCGTTGCAATGGCAATGTCTGCAATTGGCCTATCAGTGCTCCAACAAGAAATAAAATTTGAAGCAACTGGGGTCAAACAAGTGGCATATGCTGATGACCTTACAGGGGCAGGAAAAGTGGAGTGCATCAAAAAGTGGTGGGACTTGGTAACATCGCGAGGTCCACAAATAGGGTACCACCCAAACGCCAGCAAGTCCTTCCTCATCGTGAAGCCAGAACATTATGAACGAGCAATGGAGGTGTTTGGCGGGAGTGAGGTCAAAATTACAAAGGATGGCCAAAGGCATCTAGGCGCAGTAATCGGCACTATGGACTTCAAGATCGAGTACGTAACGGGAAAGGTGAATGAGTGGGTTAGGGAAATCAAAGCTCTGTCTGAGATTGCTATCACAGAGCCACATGCGGCTTTTGCGGCATTCACCCATGGAGTCAAGCATCGCTGGAACTACCTGATGCGCACTGTCCCTGATATTGGACCCCTCTTCCACCCCCCTGGAAGAAGCAATCAGCGTCAATTTCATTCCCAAATAAGTGAAATACCCTCACCTAACCCCACAGGAACATCACTTCTTGCACTACCACCGAGACTGGGAGGAATGGGACAAACCAACCCAGAGGAGATTGCTGCCACTGAGCATCAAAACTCAGTTAAGCTCACGGCAGCCCTCACGGACCACATAATAGCTCCGAACGCAACAGGGGAGGTGGATACCAGAAAAGTAAACAAGATCCGAAGGTCCATTACGACAGAACGACAGAACGGCCAAAGTGACAAGTTGCAGCAACTATTGCTGCAAATACCAGAGAATTAAAAAAAAAAGTAGCTATAGCGCAGGAGGTGGGCGCCTCGAACTGGTTAACTACGTTACAGATAAGGGCAAATAGTGTCAGTCTCAATAAACAAGAATTTACAGATGCCATTGCTCTAAGGTACGGTCGGCCAGTAGAAGGTTTGCCCTCCCAATGCGTGTGTGGCTCTTCCTATGACGTCGATCACGCTATGGTGTGCAAGAAAGGGGGCTTCATATGCATGAGGCATGATGAAGTAAGGGACCTCACAGCAAATATGTTGAAGGAAATCTGCCGGGATGTCATGGTAAAATTGACCCTCCTTCCTTTGGACGGTGAAATCTTCCAACATAGGACTTTAAACACATCTAACGAAGCCCGTGTTGACGTCAGTGCTCAAGGATTCTGGACGCGGGGACAGCGAGCTTTCTTTGACATCAGGATTTTTTATCTCGTAGCCGCATGTCACCGTAACCTAGATCTCGATGCTGCACACAGGAGGAACGAGAACGACAAGATAAGGGCATATGAGGAGAGAATTCAAAACGTTGATCAAGGCAGCTTCACTCCTCTAGTGTTCACAACCTCTGGTGGGATGGGGCCAAGTGCAAGATGTTTCTACGCCAGACTTGCGGAGGTGATCTCTGAACAGAAGGAGCAGCCCAGAAGTTATGTTGCAGCCTGGATGAGATGTCGACTGTCCTTCTCTCTTCTTCGGTCGGCTTTGCTTTGCCTCAGGGGACCGAGAGCTTTGTCCCCAATGCCGACAACTGCTGCAGATATTGACTATGAGGATACAGTCACTGAATGCCGCATAGATCTGCGGCTCAACTAATTCAACACAGATAGAATAGCTACTTATGGATTAGGATATTTAATATTAAGGTAATAAAATGGCGGCGAAGGTGTGGCTATTGGGGGAGGCTGGAGGCCACGTAAAAAAAAAAAAAAAAAAATGAAGACCTGGGTGGTGGTCCCTACTCCGGGCTGCTACAGGTAAGCCAGCGTAAGTGATGAGTTACTTGGCCATACACCTTGTCACCTCACAGGGTCGTCGTTGTGTTAGGGGCGCCGGTGGTAGAAGCTGTACCGCTCTTTCCTCGCAAGCGAGATTTCACAGGTTCGATTCCCGGGCCGGTGGAAAAGTTTTTTGGACATACTTCCTAGCCCCCATTGGTCCCTGTTCACCTAGCAGTAAAGTAGGTACCTGTTGTAAGTCGAAAGTTGCGAATTCTTATTCAGGGAAAGTTGTTGGTGCTTCCAATAACTTGATGACAAAAACGATTGACTCTTCAGGATTCTACGCCCTTAACTCATGAGACATAAAGGCAAGCATGAACTTAGCATGTTTCCCTGTTGGGCGCTGTAAACGCTTCTGCGCTTCACCTTACACAGGATGTCGTTGCGTTAGTTGCAGATTTTACCGCCTAAACAAACTCACTCTTAGTGGCATCAGTGCACGAGATGTAACCATTATTTTTAACAAGCTATCCGTAAATTTGTTTTATATAATTCTTATGTATTCTTGCTATTGCGAGGATATATAAGTTGTTAAGGCCGGGTCTTTAATCACCAAACACAAAGTCTTTCTCACAATAAACGTGGACAATGTTGATGTTATAACGTATTACAGCTCGGCAATAACTAAGGTCTTTAAGCGTTTATTATAGGTTAGCAATACAAGAGACCAACGAACTAAAGTTATTTCTCTCGGGGAATGTCAACAATATTTGTATTAAATTGATTAATTTTTTTTCTCCCAAAACTTAGAATAAAAACGTAAGATTTATAGCAGCCGCTCTTAAGGCCACACATGAGAAGTTCTTCTATACATATATTTTGTTTCTGTTGTTTGTATACTCCCGTGTTGTCCTACGTCTGGCAGCAACTGGAGCTCAGGACATGTAAGTCGGGAAAAAGCTTGTGTAATTACAGTCTCTGAAGGTTGAAATACTTCCCAATGAAACAAAAGACGAACAAATATAAACGTACAGCAACGGAAAGTTGTTTATTTTTTATATTGTTTTTATTTTCCTTCTGTTCACTATGATTAATTACACAGCTGAAGTGTGTAACTCTTAGGTACAGTTCAGCCCTCTCCGATTTATTCTTATATAAATGAGGAGAATTTAATATATTTTGATTCTTTCTTTATTCATCAGATTATTCTCAGTTGGAATTTGGACAAGAAATTAGGTGACTCCACCACTAACACCAATGGTAGGAGACTTATCTCACTTCTCAGCGCATATGAAGATGTTCAAATTATAGGTAATAATGAACCAACACACATCTATGGCGGGGGTCTAGACAAATGTATCTATCATACACAACTCATAGCTCTGATGTTGTCACTGATCTTATGTCTGACCACAGCCCAATCCAAGCTAGTATACATGTAGCCAATGACACCCCCACTGGTGGTAAACTCAACAGACGTAGAATCACAGTCAAGCAAGAACATGAAAGCCAGTTCATAGACTTCATCCATGACTGGTACAAGGACTACAAGCCTGACAACTGCCAAAGTTTCCATGACGATCTGATAGATAGGACTTATGCATACTTCACCAACAATGCCTCCACCAAAAAAAGGAGAAAATGTGGTTAGCATAATGGGAACAGGCAACAGCAGTGCTATAATGACCCTGAGCTGAAAAAACTCAGGGCTAGGGTCAGGAGGGTGGGTAAGGGTTACAGACAATTTAGAACACCTCAAATGTTACAATTGTATCAAGCTTCCCTTGCTGTCAGGGAACGTGTAAACGAACTCAGACAAAATGCATGGGAGACATATGTCAACAGCCTGAACCAACACACATCCCTCAGCAAAGCCTGGAAAGTCATAAACAAAGAGGTAAAAAAAGTAGACACGTCTCCCATCCAAACCCTCTGCAAAAGTCGAATGAGCTAATAACAAAGTGGGCTCATGTGTCGAGCTATGACATGTTACCAGCTAGGACTCGGGGACTCCGTGATGCGAAGTCTGTAGAGAGAAGTAATCTCATTAACTTTATGCTGGGCAAACAGCACGATGAGTGTAATGTTCCATATACTGAGTGGGAGCTTGACACAGCCCTCGCCAGGGGTAGGTCTACTTCCCCTGAAGAGGACGGAGTCACCTATAACATCGTTAGACTACTAAGGCGCGTGCCAGGCAATCCATTGTTGGTATTGTACAATATGAGTCATGCCGAGGGCCAACTACCCACATCATGGACCAGCTGTATTGTTGTACCAATACCGAAACCAGGACAGCCTGATGCTTTTCTTCCCATATCATTAACCAGCTGCCTGTGTAAAACCTTTGAGAAGATGGTTCTTGGCAGACTCTTATATAGAATCAGAGAACACATGTCTCCTAACATAAATGGCTTCACCCATGGTAAAGGTGTACATAATTGCATCACCACATTCCTAACTGTGCATGGTGATGAAAGGCACAGATTCACCACATTTCTTGACCTAAAAGCTGCATTTGATATTGCCAATAGGCAACTGATATTGTACGAACTAGCCAAAATGGATATAGGAGGTAGGCTGTTATACTGGATAAGTGATTACCTAACCAACAGAAGGGCTGTTGCACTGTTTCAGGGTTACAAAAGTGAAGTTAAAGATAAGCAACTTGGTACCCCTCAAGGTGGAGTACTTAGCCCCACTTTGTTCAATGTTCTTATGAATGCATTATTAAATTTTATACGAGACACCCCCAGCAATATCTCAATCAGCTATGCTGATGATATTCTTATACATACTAAAATTCATCGTGAAATGCAAACCACCCTGAATCATGTATACGCAGCCTGTGAGAACCTCGGTCTTATTATCTCCACTGAGAAAACTAAGGTGTTCAACAAATAAGCTGGTGACCGCAAACGCGGTCCCGCCAAGTTCAAGATAGGTAACAACACTATTGACTATGTTTCTTCGTTTAAATATCTTGGTGTTTCCGTCCCTTGTACCCTACCTGCCATACAACAGCTAACACGCCAATGTACTGACAGACTGAGACCTCTTAGAAGTGTAGCCGGGTACAGCCCGCACTATGGTGCTAATATTAGAATTGTTAAAACAATGTACCTAGGCTATATAAGATCTCTGATAGATTACCACGCACCAGCCCTGGTCCTTCGTGACGGGAAAGGCGTTGACAAGCTCGAGAAAATGCAAAATAAAGCCCTCAGAATTATCCTAGGATGTCCCATGAGCACTAAAGTACTTAATATAAGGAAAGAGCTAGGTATACCCAGTGTTAAAGATAGAATAATTGAAGTCAACCTCATGATAGCCCTGAGGCTTCTGCGTGGTGATCCTGATAACATTGTTTCCTTAAAATTGATAGAATGTATGAACCATGGGACTACCGAGTCTAAATGGATCCAAACTACAGCTACACATGTGAAGATGTTTGGACTAGACCACCTGTACAAAGTTGAGACACAACAGCGCTTCCTGCCACCCTGGCGGACAGTTCCCTTCGATATCACAATACCGATATATCCGCCGAAAAAATTAATTATACTAAGTATTTATCTCCAACACACTGCCAATTTGAGAGCTCTTGAACACATACACACTCTACAGACTGATGATAATATCACACAGACCATCTACACTGTGGGAGGGCTGGAAGTGCTATTGTTGCGACTCAACCTGCCGGTAATATAATTGAGAAAGGAGTTAGAATTAACAACTGGGCATCCACTCTTCAAACTGAATTAGTTGCCATACTCACAGCTGACAGTCTCATCATCACTGACTCTCTATCCTCACTACTTGCCCTTGGCACCCTCGAATCAGGTTGTCACGCTCTTGTCTCTGAAGCCAAACACAAATATGCATGCCTTGTTGACCGGGGTGTCAAGGTCAAACTGTTGTGGATCCCCTCTCACATAGGCCTCATAAAACATGACAGAGTTGATGCCCTCGCCAAACTCGCGTCTAACAAAGACACCGTTGAATACAATTTTGGTCTGTCAAAAAGAACCCTGAAAACTGTAATTAGGAAAGAATTTATTGATGAGTTTGACGCAAGTAGACTAGTGCAAACAGGCACTAGTCAATCCATACTTTACGATGATGAGATGTATCAAGTGAAACATGTATATGGAGCAAGTAACAAGATCACTAGATTACAAGATGTTGTAACCGCTAATTAAGGTTAGGATATAAGTACCTTTGGCAGTATGTTCCACAAGCAGATGTAAACTAAACTAAATGTAACGTGTGTGGCCAGACATATGGCCACACACTTGAACACTACGTCCTCGACTGTGTGAAGATAGAACCTTTTAGGGACAGGTCCAAGCACACTGTGTGTGAAATGGCACAACACTTCATCACTAATGGCAAGATAGCCGACATGTTAAGATTGTATCCACTTTTTTGCACTTAGCAACTATATCAGTTCTCATGTACTGAACCAAATACGCAATGTGCTTGAATACTTCTCACGTAGCTGTGAATAACAAAGTGTGAGGTCAGACTTTTTTTTTTTTTTTTTTTTTTTTTTTTTACGGGTACTGTATTAGCCCACCCGGACACAGGTCACCGACCCACATCAGGGCCCGGGGGGCGTAATAATAATAATAATAATAATAATAATAATAATAATAATAATAATAATAATAATATTAATAATTCAGGTAAGTAAAATTTATATTATAAAATACAAAAATAAAAATAAAATAATAATGATAACAATAATAATAATGCAAGCACTGCAATAATAATAATGTAAACACTGCAATAATAATAATTATAATAACAATAATAATAATAATAATAAGGAACCATAAAGAAATTAAAAAAAAAGATCATTAGTGAGAAATGATATATGTAGGTTGTGTTGTCAATAGCAAGAGAAACAATTGAGACCCTGCAATTGTGTGTAAATGAGGCAGAAAGTCAGATCAGCAACCTGGGACTTGGTCACAATTTTTGCAATGCCATATAGCAGCAGGGTCTACCTTTAGAAAACACATTATGCTTCCAATATCTTCCCAGGCGGTAGTACCTCCCTGTTTGGTAGCTGCCTACTACCTACTGCCTCACACGCCTGCACTCACGCAGTTGTGAACAAGTTACCCTTTATGTATAGAACTAAACAAATAATGTAATTGAAATACTGTGTAACATTCAGTGCCATAATATCCTGACAACGGGAGTTAATTATTATGACCCGTTGTAAACTCTACTCTGTAATCCTTTTGCGCTACCGCTCACAGGATGAGTGTGGGGTGCACAATAAAGTAGCCGCTGTAAGCGGCAAAATCAAAATCACCTTGAGCAAGCTGGCGCGTGCTGTATATGGCCACCACCCCAACCAATCACCTCGACTCAGCTAGGTGGGCAGCCCACCTGCTATTACTCCCTACTACTTTACTTCCCGTTTCTATTCTTTCCTTCTCTCTTTCCTCTCCTCTCTCATGGCAAAGTCATTTCCCACTTTACTTCATCATCGTTACTCAGTAAGACAGCAGTAGACCACGACGCTTAACACTGTACCTGCCTGACTCTGGTGTTACCTGTACTGTGTTAATTAGCTTGAAGAACATACAGCTCTAAAACGTGATATGAATTGTTAATGTTGTCATAGGAAGATGAACTTGACAAAAAACGACCTTTATAACTAAATGTCAGACCAAATACTGTCAAGAGGTGTGAACAGCTTCCATATGGAGAGGATCTTTAATTGAAGTCTAATGTGTCACTTCACGCAATAACTCTGTGGGGTGGAAACATCGACAACACAAGAGTGACCGACATATAAACACTTCCGAGACAACGATATCTTATGACTTTTTTTGTTTGTCCTTTCAGAACAAAGTTCACTCCTGGGATTATCTCTCATAAACGAAGCATCACCAAGCACAAGCACCACACACCTGTATGAGCCTCCAGTATCGTCAACCAGCAACTATCTACATGATAATAGTCCACACAAATTCTTCCTTTTACTTTAACCCTGAAATAAACATCATCGACAGGTTTATTATAAATTAATAATATTAGAGAGACATAATTATGACGACAGTGCGTTTTGAAGGTTCAAGTGTCCTTATTTTTGCCAATGGTGCCAGGAAAATCTTTAAACTTACAATTACTAAAGAATTAAGTATTTGTATTCCCTGTGTAGGGATAATAGAGAGATAGAGAGATAATGAAGTGAGAAAGGAGAGGGAAGAGGGAAATAAATGGTGAGAGAAAAATTGACGAAGAATATTAGCTGTAGGGGAGGAGGAAAGCCAGCCACGATAATCATTCTTATACAAAACTTGAAATCTGGTTTATGAAGCAAAACTCAAAAGCGTATCCCCGCCATTTTAACTCCACGCACACGCGCACACACATATTGTTACGTCGTCTCTTAATTTACTTAAATATCCAGGTTCTAGGAGTAACCAAACAAAAAAAGTGAAGTAAATTAAAAGGGAATAAAAATAAATAAAGTAAACCTTTGAGAATATAATTAATTAAATATTAACACAATAAAGAGCCTCGTCGGCTGTCATAACAAATTGATTCACCATCGAAACCTTTAAGACACAAATGATACTAAACATCGAAACATCTAAAGACTAAAAATATAGTATTGGATTACGTTAACACTGCATAAACATATAAAAACTAACACTGAAATTAACTAACGTGAAACAACACTGAATTACTTAAATGTAACTAAACAAATACTGATGGACATAAATAGAGACATAATTAGTAGGGTGTGTCATACGGAGGCGAATTTTTTTTTTTTTTGAGTTTGAAAAATCGGCCCATGGTATTAATGATGTAGTTCTATGTGCAGAATCATGTGATATCTTCAGATTTGAAAAGTTTTTTATTTTTTGCTAGGTAAATTTTAACTTGAAATCTTATGAAAATTCAGTATTCCCACCCTTTTACCAACACCACTAAATAGCATATTTAAAGTAAAGTAAATGTATCAGGTTAATTTATTAGGATGAAAATGATCCAGAATAGTGAAACGAATGATCTTGACACATTTATTAAATTTAATATTCCTTTAGAAAACAAAATCATCAAATACAAAAACCGGTTTTACTACTACGACCCGGTGTTGCTGCACACCATAGAGAACATGTCTTTCTTGCTTCTTTTTCTACTCATCACCTCCCTGCTGACCACCTGAGCTCGGATGTAGCCTTCCCTCCTCTCCTGGCTGTACACGTGACTGCTGGCCTCGCTCACTTGCTGTACACAACGCTCTATACTCTGGGTGTGCGAGGGCCAGGCAGGGACATGCATGGGGTTGTCCAGGAAAGCTCTGACTTGAACATTGGTGAGGCTGCAGGTAAGAGGGGGCTCACTGCCAGCCTGGATGTTATCCAGATCTATGAGATCAGTGGGGGTCTTGGCACCTAGATTGACTTCAGGAGTCTTCCTGACCCTGAAGGAATCGTCACCAACTGATTCGTCATGCCCAGATCCTCTCATAAGTCTCATATCCAAGATCTTTTTGACTGCCACTCTTCTCTCCTCCTCATCCTTACTGCAGAGCATTGTCTGCAGAACTGCCTCGGGATGAGCATACCAGGAAGATCTCCTCACAGTCTGCTCCACAATCTGAACAACCTTCCTTGGCTGACTCCTCAGGAGCTCAAGCTGGAAGAGAACATGCCTCGGACCTTCGGAGAACGATGACTTGACCTTGGTGTTGAACCAATTTGGCAAGTAGACACTCACGATGAATTGGACAATAAGTCTCAGGTTGTGAAGCTGGTTCCCTTTCAGTTTATGATGAGCGACCCAAATTCTGCAGAACCTGAGACTGGACCTATCTGCAGGTAAGCAAGTCTATCAGGCATGACCCCAGTTTTGATGGCACTGCAAATCATGTAACCATAGTACTGGTCAGTACTCAGGTCGTCAATGACAGTATGTGCAAGCTCAACAAGTGGAGGGCCAACTGTGATTTTTTCAAAGCTCGGATTTATTTCTAACTCAGTGGCAGAGTCCAGCATCTTGCCAAGAGGACCAGACCATCTGTTGTTTGAAAGAGTCTTGCCATCCAGCTCCTGGATCAGATGTCTGAGTGGCAACTCGTTGGTGTGGAGAGTCACAAACAATCCAGACCAGCTTCCTCCCAATCTTCCGCTCTATCCACTGTATGACCCCCCCTTGCCACCCTGTGTTCGTGTTGGTGCTGTCCCCTCCAATGGCCTGCAGGGTCTGGTCTACGTTCCTCTCTCTGAGCCAGTTCACAATGTTATCTGCCACTATCTCAGCTGGTTTCCTGATGTCATCTTTCTCTGGAGTTAAATGCCACAAATACTTCCCTCCTAGTTCACTGCAGCAGGAGTAGTGTTCCTCCTTCACCATGGCAGGGAACAAATTGTCAGAATCTCCAACTTTCATGAACACTTTAGTGTCATCCCTTCTCCCATCAAAGAACAAACAATTGATTCCATTTTCTCTTATCCCCTTATCAAACTCCTCTTCTAGGTTACTGACAAGTTTCTCCTGAGCTCTCCTTACTTTGTTATGATCTATCACCAAGTGAACATCATCAGGTGTTATCAAACCACCGTCAATCCAGGCAGCTGTTGCTATCTCTGCAGTTTCTCTGAGACCAGTGTGGTGTCGCATGCTGGCCAGAGCTATGCTCGGGATATCTTTCCTATTTCGAATCTTATGCCTGGAAGGTTTGGGATCATTATTTTCTGGGTTAGGGACAAAGTCACCATTCTCCTGGTCAGCACTCGGATCAGCCATGGGGAAGTCATTAAACTCTGAATCAGCTTGACTCCAATCATCGGCCTTTTTTACCTCACCCTGGGCCTTCTCAATTCTCTTTTCCTCGGCAACTCTTCTCCTCTTCTGTCTCTCTGTGGCAGCCTCCTGTCTCTTGGACTCCGGAATATCTTGGCTAGAAATCATGAGAGCCCCTATACTGCCAGTCTTCTCTCTCTGTGCTTTGACAAATGCCAGTTCGATCACAGGAATCTTCAGTTCACGCTTGCAAATACAGGAGATGTGGGCCTCGGATTTACAGTCACGATCGCATCCAAACTCAGGACAGAGAACAATTGGGCACTTGCAAGTAATTATGTCAAATAACTGGTCCAGTTGCTTGGCAAAGCTGTCCTTAACTGCAAGTTTTCCTCTCCCAAGAGAGATACCTCTTGCCTTTTCCCAACTGGCTAGCAGTCTCTCACTAATCTTCTTCTGACTTGTTATGACTGGAGGCTTGAACTGAGCGTTAGCCAGAGTGTACTGTGCCAAGACAGCTTTGGTCATATCACTGGTAATGTCTTTGTTTGTGTAAGTTCTTTGGTTCTTTTCACTGATTTGCCTGATTAAACCACCGTATCTCAAAGCATCTCTCAATGTAGGCAACTCCGACTTCAGGAGCTCTCTCCCAGACCCAAGATAGTGACTGAGATGGCTGGATTTTTGGTTCCTCGTCCTGACACAAGCAGCCATCGCAAATATTATCAACTTATAAATGCATCAGAATCTGAAACAGAAAAAAATATTGTTAGTTGGGTTGTTAAAGAATGAAGTCAGAAAGCAATGTTCACTATTTAATTGTAATGCACTAATGCAGCTGTACGTTAGAATTTCGATAAATTTCACGCTAAAATTTACCTAGCAAAAGGTTGCAAAATATTGAAACTGAAATTATTTTCTGTTTATATGCACTAAAATCTACCAAAAAAGTGATGGGCCATTAGTTTTAGCTGATCTTCCCTCCTATGACACACCCTAATAATTAGGTACTCACATAGATATACCACATTGGTGGCGACAGGAACAACACAAATAAATTAAGTATAAGTAACAGGTGACGAGTGTCACTCAAAGGATGTGGACTGTATGACAAGAATTTAATTAGTTATTCATACTTCAGATAAATATCTATACAGTAGACCGCTCATAAAATTGTATCAAAGGCAGAGGATCTTAACTCCTTGCATCAAATGAAACAGAGAGGTAAGCACCATCAAGGTAATGCAATAATCTAGAGTTAATATTCTGTTATTGGGTGAGGACCATTTGTACCTCCAATTCTAGCTGCGTCATCTTCCCACAGTGGATTCAACCTTTACAACCTCCTCGATGGTTAGTACGACGTCAATGATAGATGGATTACGACTCAAACATTACATAAGCATTTTTCACACCAAGGATGAATGACTTAAGTGTTGAGTCTCTCGGGTCTTATAGCTCACTAGTACTGAATATTTTCTTTAACCCAAGTTACTGATCAGGAGCAGAGTTGCTTTTGGAAGAATAAACAAGATGAAAGTTGTTAACAGTAGACGACCTTTCACCTCACCAACACCTTAAACACATCTCGCCTTGTCAGTAGTCAAGCACAATAGGACCTTCCTGAATAGCTTCAGTATCTATTAATACTTATATCTCTGGTACGCCTGGATGTCGAGGTCGCCTTAACATGAAGTAAAATTCTGACGATACAACAACTCTGACTTACTCCTGACAGACACATTCTTGTTATTTCGAATAAAATTTCGCTTGAAAATGTACCACAACACCGAGATCTTTAACAACAATTGACAACTTCAGAATTGGTATCCCATCTTGACACTATATATATATATATATATATATATATATATATATATATATATATATATATATATATATATATATATATATATATATATATATATATATATATGCTGATAACCACAAGGAAAGAAGAAAACACGAAGTTCCCAAGCGCTTTCGTGTAATTCACATCTTCAGGGGTGAGTACAGACGAGAGAGAGTAATACAAATCAAGGTGAATATATACAGAGGAGGGTGAGACCAGGTCCACAATGGTCAGGTAATTAAGTAATGACCCTACTAATCTTTAAATAGCACACAACGGTTGGTGGTCAGGTCAGATGGGCCAGTGACCCGCCCTCTCACTTGATCACAAATCTTCTTAATTACAAAATTGTCCAGCTTGTACATGCCGTTACTCAAATTCATGTTGAATACTTCGGTATGTTTAATAAGACTAGATTCTATGATGTTCCTACTATCAATTGAATTACATGGTAATATTGAGGAGGCATTATCCCAGTCAATGCAATGCTTGTTATCCCTCAAATGAACAAACAGAGCATTGGATTCCTGGCCTGTCCTGACTGTATTTGTGTTGTTTAATTCTAGTTACAAGATCTTTACCTGTCTGGCCTAAGTAAAACATATTACATTCCTTGCAAGGGACTTTATAAATGCAACCAATTGTGTTGTTGGGGGAGTTCTTGATTAACATTTGTTTAACAGTGCATGAGTTTTTAAATGCCACATTGACGTTCCAGGTTTTTAGCTGTGCCGGAATGTGTGAGAAATTTTTGTGAAATGGTAATATGAAGATATTCTTATGGTCATGGGTGGGCTTGGGATCAGTTCTATAAAAAGTTTTCTTAGTAATGTTTAAGCATTTGTCTATGAAAGATCTAGGGTATTTAAGGCCAGGAATCCAATGCTCTGTTTGTTCATTTGAGGGATAACAAGCATTGCATTGACTGGGATAATGCCTCCTCAATATTACCATGTAATTCAATTGATAGTAGGAACATCATTAGAATCTAGTCTTATTAAACATACCGAAGCATTCAACATGAATTTGAGTAACGGCATGTGCAAGCTGGACAATTTTGTAATTAAGAAGATTTGTGATCAAGTGAGAGGGCGGGTCACTGGCCCATCTGACCTGACCACCAACCGTTGTGTGCTATTTAAAGATTAGTAGGGTCATTACTTAATTACCTGACCATTGTGGACCTGGTCTCACCCTCCTCTGTATATATTCACCTTGATTTGTATTACTCTCTCTAGTCTGTACTCACCCCTGAAGATGTGAATTACACGAAAGCGCTTGGGAACTTCGTGTTTTCTTCTTTCCTTGTGGTTATCAGCATATACCTAGATCACGCGCACCTACAGTGATTTACTTGCATATATATATATATATATATATATATATATATATATATATATATATATATATATATATATATATATATATACATACTGATTAATCATAGTATGTATATCAACTAAGTAAACATTACCTCAAGTCCTATACACACATTGCTGGTTATTTTAATCATATACTCAAAAAAAAAAATGTCGCAATATTCAATTAATTAATACTAAACCACAAGTTACTTTTCGATATATGAGAAATAAAGATATATATTGTTTTTAATCTGTAGTGGTGTCAGTGGTGTTGATATATATGACTCCAGGGATATTTACTGTTGAATATTATTGAGAACAAGTTTTAGCTTAATTGAAATACTGTTTGTCTTCAGCAGTCGCGCGTCAGGTCAGGTCAGGTCAACATGGCTGGCCAGACATATTCTCGGATCTAAAGTGTTATTGGTGGGGACATACTCCCTGTGTGGGAGCGGGAATTTGACAATGTGTCCGTGAATATCGGATGTCGCCTTAAGCATTGCCACCCAAGGTTTCTGCTCATCCCCGACGGCATAAATTGTAAATATTCCGTGTGTTCACCGGCGTTCTCCAAGTGAGTGGTAGGATAATGAGGAGGCTCGGTAGGCCTGCTTTGACAGGGGTGGTCCCGAGACTATCGCCCCTATGGGGCCGAGAGTGCTGCCCATGCGGTCGCCCCCCACCCCCACCTCCACCATAGTAACGGACACTTGATGTAGGGTCTCGACGAACCAAGTGAGGATTTTCTGAGGTGTTGTGCCGTCAGAAAAACAGTTACTATTAAGAACAAGTGAAGTGTAATAAAAGTGCTTATAAACTGAGAATGCACCTGTTACCTTACACCACACCTTACACCTGAACTAACGTGTCGTGGGTTGAGTACTGGGGAGTGGGTCTGCCAGGCAGTAGTTCTATTGAAACTAAAATTGACTTTTATACTGTATCTAACCAGAAAAACAGAGATACTATTAAGAACAAGTGAAGTGTAATAAAAGTGCTTATAAACTGAGAATACGCCTGTTACCTTAGTCCCCCCCCCCCCCCCCGACACCACACTCCCTCCGCTCCCAGGAGGCCTCAAGGACATCGCTGGCCTACATGTCGCCTCTGTGCCCCAGTGTATATGGCCTAGATTCCATCTAAAATCTAACCATGGCAGGAGTCATCGCTGGGCGGCGCTCTGCCTATGTCCTTGATGAAGAAAATGAAGAGGACAGTCATAGCGACACTGAAGCTGGCTTTCAGAAGTTTCAGACACGGCAGCAGAAACGCAAGATGAGGACCAAGGGAAGGAAGCAGAGGAGAGCCAATAGGGGCATCCCCCCCCCTCCCATTGCTCCCCGGGCTAAGTACATGCGCCTTGCCTTCCCCGAGAACGCAACCAATTTGATGAAGATTAATTGGTTGACTGCCCTGAATAAGGATTATGGCATGGCTAAGCTGAATGTTGTCGTGCCAGGTAACACCCCTCGTTTTGTCTATGTAGGCCGAGAGGAGACAGAAGCTATCCAACGCTTCATTGATGGTAGGGTCGGTTCAATACACCTTATTAAGCGAGATGAACCTGTTCGACCCCAAAAAATGAGGGAATACCTTGTCACCCAATTCCCCAAGGGTATTCCCCCCAAGAGAGCTCTGTCACTCCAGGGCGTCCACAGTGCAAGGAGACTTTATAAGGATGGTGCACAACTTAGTAGGATCATCATTGTCTGGAAAAGGAAGGAACCACCTCCTGAGAAGTACAGCTTCTTTGGCAGCACGTACGGCACCCCTAGTAACATCAGTCGGTGGATTCCTCCCCCTGTGGTGTGCTACAACTGCTTTGGGGTCAATCATGTGGCGAAATACTGTCACAAGCCAGCCACCTGCGGCTACTGCGCAGGAATGCATAGCACAAGCAGCTGCCCCATCAAGGAAGGTGCCTCTCAGGACGGAAGAGAGCAGGACTCCCCATCTGAGTGGCAGTGCGCCAGATGCAGGAAGAAGGGTGTGACGGCCTGGCATCCAGGTTGCCTTGGGAGCCCGCCTCCACCCACAATAGCGGTCACACTCAGTGACGCCAACGCTACAGGGTCGCCGCCAACGCCTGAAATCAACAGCTACACCTCCCCACCTAGGAGGCAGTGTTACAGGTGCAGGGAGGAGGGTGTGACGGCCTGGCATCCAGGTTGCCCTGGAAGCCCGCCTCCACCAACAAAAGCGGTCCCACTCAGTGATGCCAACAGCAACACTGCGGGGTCGCCTCCAGCACCTGAAATCAACAGGGACACCTCCCCACCCAGGGGGCAGTGTCCCAGGTCCAGGGAGGAGGGTGTGACGGCCTTGCACCCCAGTTGTCCTGGGAGGTCGCCTCCATCCACAATAGCAGTCCCACTCAATGATGCCAATGCGGCCGGATCGCCTCCACCACCTGAAGTCAACAGGCAGAGTGACTCTCCTTCGTTAGCCAATGCAGGTCAGGTTAAAGCCTGCCAAGTAAGTGTACCAGTGAACAATGACAGTGATAGTGTTAGTGGAGCTTCTGAAGGAGCTAGTGCCTCCTCTCATAATGATGCCAACTTGAGGGTGAGCAGCCAGAACGAGACCGATAGTGATGGGAGCATGGATGGGGAGAATGAGCCCCAGACTGCCAGCGTGGTCTCTACAATAGTCCCAGGTCTGCAGACTGTTCATGACCCTGTAAGTTTTCCATTGTTTAATGAGGAGGAACTCGCGGGACTGATGAAGCAACCCGCGTATAAAAATCCTACTGGAATAAGGGCTGTGAAGAACATTATCAGGAAATCCAGAGGTGCAGAAATTGGAAGGGTCAGCTTATTGGTCAGGCTGATCTATGAAGCCAGCGTGCGACTCTCTACGTTAAACACAAGCTGGGAAAAGTAACACGAACGCTTAGGTTCATTTCATGGAACATCCGGAGTGTTAATCGCAGAATTAATGATCTACAATGGTTTGTTAAAGTTTTTGACATTGATGTAATTGGCTTACAAGAACCTTACACGTCCAGCACCCAGAGGAAAGTTGCACCCAGGATAGCTGGGTTTACAGCATATAATAGTGGAGCAGGAAGTGGCCTGCTCACATATGTAAAGAATGGTCTGGTCTGTAAATGGATTAAAACTCACAATGATGAAAGTATTCACTATCAACAATTTACAGTAAAGACAGCAAACAGTCAATTTTCGCTGTATAACATCTATGTTCGGTGTAATGAACTGCGAGCGGACGTGTTACCAAAGCCATCAGGTAACAATGCTATGCTGTGTATGGGTGACTTTAACTCTCGTCACACTGTCCTCGGTGATGTCCAGTGTAACTCTAATGGGAGGGTGTTCGTGAATTACATCAATAATCATAATATCACTGTATACGACACAGACAAAGTGACACATCTGATGGGGGGCAGACTTGATTATGTGATTGGGTATAACCTAGTAGACAGTAATGTCAAGGCTAAGGTCATCTCAGACTACCTTGTCAGTGATCATTATGCAATACTTACTGAATACACTGTTGCTGATGTCAAGTGTGAACCCCATCCTAAGCTCAGAATTAACATCCCAGATAATCTTAAACTGCACTTCAAGGCCTACATCCACAGATGGTATGCTGGATATACACCTGGGTCAGTGGATGAATTTTGCTGTGATCTTGTAAATGTCATTACCACATATTATACCACCTGGGTTAAGTCAAGGAGGAAGGGGGGCAGCACTAAACCACCTCTGTGGACACATGACCCCATCCTCACCAAAGAAGGAGAGAATGTAAAACAGCTTGCCAACACTTATAAGCAAAATAAAACTAGTGATAACCTTTTGGCATTCCTCACAGCTAACAGAGAATTTCGTGAACTCAAAGGTCAGGTGAGAAACACCTATTGGGAACAATTCTTACAGGGGATTAATAGAACAACCACTCTAGCAGAAATGTGGAAGAAAATTAGAGCCATTACCAAGTCACCCACCCCAGTCCAGCTTCATCACAGCCCTGCAGAATATGCTGACATGCTATTAGACCAATGGTCTAGTGTGTCACGAATCACTTCCCTGCCTCCTGACATACAACAATATCTTAACACCTCACACATTAATAGGGGTTTCAATATTGAAATAGCCTGTTCCTCACCAGACCTTACCGACCAGTTTCCTATAACGCACCACGAACTAACAACAGCACTAATGAAAGGTGAGTCATCCTCCCCTGGTGAGGATGGCATAACCTATAACACCCTGAGATTGTTGAATGAGATCCCTAACCATCCACTGCTTGACCTGTATCAAATGAGCCTCACACAGGGTATTCTGCCTAAGACATGGACTCATGGAAACATAGTTCCAATCCCTAAAGCTAATTCTCCAAACTTCAGGCCAATTTCACTTACATCCTGTATGTGTAAAGTCCTTGAAAGAGTTGTTCTAAACCGTCTTATGTTTCAAGTCAAAGACAAACTCGCCCCTAATCTGTACGGGTTCATGCCCGGGCGTAGCACACAGACATGCTTTGCAGAATATCTTGTTCACTCAAAAGATAAGACACAAACAGCCTTCATAGACCTTAAATCAGCCTTTGATGTAGCTAATAGAGACATTATACTTGAGCAACTAGCTAATTTTGGCATACAAGGTAACCTCCTGACATGGATAAAGGGTTATCTGTCCAACAGGTATGCCAGTGTTCTGTTTAGGGGAGTTAAAAGTACCAGAATGAGATCATTTGAGCTGGGCACGCCTCAGGGAGGAGTGTTAAGTCCTATGCTCTTTAATATACTGATGCACAAGCTTATTGCTGACATTCCAGTTCAACCAAACGAAGCCGTAATATGCTATGCTGATGATATCTGCATTATGACACAAACCAAACTCAGGCTCCAAGCCTTGCTGGATGTATTTGCTCGGAGAACTGTTGAATGCGGTCTCATAATATCTGTTGACAAGACGAGGGTCCTCAATCCTCGTCCTGCTCACCCTCTGCCTCTTGACTATAACATTAACAGCATGCCCTTGGAACTATGTAGCTCCTATAAATATCTTGGAATTTGTGTGAATGATGCAAACTTTGTCAGCAACCTTCGTGACAAACTAATGCAGCGCATTAAACCCCTCAGAACCCTTGTTGGCAAGGGCTATGGAATTAACATCACCTATGCTCGTACTTTTTATCTTCACTTCATTCGTTCTGTAGTTGACTATCATGCTCTCCATCTTGTGACTATTCCGCCTAAACAACTCAACAGCCTTGAGGTAGTGCAAAATGAAGCCATGCGCATCATCCTAGGTTGCCCAAAATCAACCAGAATTGTAAATATGAGGAAAGAGCTCGGACTGCCCTCCCTATCTGAGAGGATAGCCCTACTTAATACCATGTTTTGTGTCAAAGTTTTGAAGAACAATAGTTCTCAAACTACAACTCAAACTGAGTTGATGTTCTATCTAAGTAATCCCGACCATCTCGCCAACCTTTCAAAAAAGACTCTCTTTGGGGCGTGGCTTCATAAAAGTGTTGCAGATCTCCTGAAACTGAATGTCCCAATCACCCCAGACGAACCTATTAATGCCATTCCTCCTTGGCTGGACATATCAGTTCCTATTAATTACACTCCTGTTGGTAGTAAGCAAATGTTAAACACCGATGTGGTGAGATGTGTCACACTAGAAACTATTAACAGACACATACAGAGTATTAAATCAAGTGAATGTTATGCTTTTACTGATGGTTCTGTGCAGACAAACACAGGTAGAACAGGCTGTGCAATTGTAATATATAAAGAAAAAGAGATGATAGTGTCAAACAAACAAAGGCTAAACAACTGGGCCAGCACAACACAAACTGAACTAACTGGAATCTACTTAGCCACAGACTACCTCAAAGAAAATGGAGGTGGGGTGATATTCTGTGACTCTCAAAGTGCTTTGAAATCAATGAACAGCCCGTCAGGTTCTATGTCTAAAGTTGCATGTGATATTAAAAGGAATGTGATAACTGCCAATGAGAACAACTTTCGTATCGAATTTGTGTGGATTCCGTCCCATGTTGGAATCAGGTATCATGACCGTGCTGATAGACTGGCCAATGAGGGGTGTAAGAAAGAAAATGTTGACCGTGACCTTGGTCTGTCCAATGCCGTAATTAAAAACATTCAAGTCAGAATCATGAACTCTGATCTAGAAGAAGTGAGAAATGCAGAGAGACCTGACAGTTGTAGCATTAGTAAATATGACAAATTTTGTAACAAGAGGTACCGGTATGGCCAGCATAAGGACAGAACCAGACAATGTGATGTAGTCGTGGCCAGAATTAGGCTAGGATACAGACACATCTGGCAAGTTAGTAACGCTGTACCCATACCGGAACACTCAGCATGTAAACTTTGTGATAAACCTTTAAAGCATACACTTGAACACTATATTATTGAATGTGACACTGTCAAAGACTTCAGGCCACCTGACTTACTGTATCTTGAACTATGTAATTACTTCATTGAATCAGGTGTGCTTGAGGACATTCTTGCTGTTTATCCCAAATTTGCTAGCCCACACTGATTAGTCTTCAACTAGAATATGACTCCAATGTATGTGATCCACTGACCCATATATGCTGCTGGTGAATGTGATGTATTTCCTTCTTTGTGTACGAACCTCTGTCCTGCGTGGCAGTGAACAGTGGCATTACCCACATGAATCTGACCTATATATAGTGTCAATGAATATGATGCATTCTTTGTGTACGAACCTCTGTCCTGTATGGCAGTGAAAAGTGACATTACCCACATGAATCTGACCGACGTATATGTATGTATGTGTGCGTGTGTGCATGTATATGTACGTGTACATGTATATGTGTATGTATATACGCATATGTATGTATATGTGTGTGTGTGTGTGTTTACATATATGTATATGTACTGTCAATGAATATGATGCAAATCTTTGTGTACGAACCTCTGTCCTGCATGGCAGTGAACAGTGACATTATCCATATGAATCTGACCTCTATACATTTATAGTTGTTAATGAATATGATGTATTTCTTTGTGTATGAACCTCTGTCCTGCGTGACAGTGAGAAGTGATACCACCCTCAGTGTCAAGACCTGACTGAATTACTCAGAATAGGCAAACTGTACTACAAGCTCTGCCAATAAATTTGTTAAACTAAAAACTGTTTGTCTTAAAGCAGGAAAATGAGAGAAAGTTCAGGGAAAGGGAGAGAACATGTAGTGGAGTGAGAGGGTGACTAGACAGACGAAGGGAGGGGCAGGTGAACGGGTGGATGAAGGGAGGGGTAGGTGAACGGGTGGATGAAGGGATGGGTAGGTGAACGGATGGATGGATGAAGTACTTGGTGAAATAATAAAAGAAAAGTCACGCAGTAGAGTTAAGAGCAGAAGTAAAGTCACCGCCAGCAGTAATGTCGTGGTTGTGTTGTCAGAGGCAGGATAAAGTTACGGGGTTTATCAAGACTTTAGGAGAGTGAAGCCATAAATGAGTAACTCTAGACAGCTGAAGCAAAGTTAAGTGAATACAAATTTTAATACATAACTCTTCCAGATCAAATACAGAAAAAATATATTGATCGACAAACTAAAAATAAATTAACACATTGAATATCAGATTATTTGTTATCGAATTAGAATAAGACAATGAAATATTATGTTAATAAAGTATGTATAATGAACCGGAGTTTTGGATGTATCGAAAATAATGAGAATTGCCCCCTTAATTATCAATGCCAAACTCGTATAAGACAGCCATTAATATTTAAGTGAATATATTCGTGGTAAATAGTTTATGTACTTATCTGTTATGGTAATGTTAATTTCTCCCCCGATAATTCACACGGGTAATGTCCTGCAGGAACAATATTTTCTTAATAACTTGAATCTAGTTTATTGTTATTGGATGTTTCTTCATCGGGAAATTAATACAAAACAATTTCGTGGTGGATAATTGTGACAACAGCTGCTGGCCGGGTAATTCTCCTAGTGGTTTATTGGATGGTTGGAAGGTGACAGTGGCCCGCTCCTGCACTCAACAAAAGTCTGCTTAATTGTTTTCTGCTGTTAATCCCCGACAGATTACTTCCCATTGATGAATTAACCGGAAAGAACAAGTACACACAAAGGATATGAGTATTACCTTCAGTCTATGAACACCAGGACCAGTTCATTGGAAAATCTTTCAATTTACCTGTTTTACACACACACACACACACACACACACACGTTATATGTATATACTGTATATATAAATTAATATGTTGTTTGTATATATTGCACCTTTCTTGTAACACACTTCAGCATCTATATGAAGGCTCTACAAATTACCAACAAAAGAAACTTCAGGAAACAGATCAGCATCATCAAACGACCTCCGAGTGTCTTAAAATCTGAAGTGTAGGACGACTCATATTGTCCAGGCTTTATCAGACCAATGTTAGACAAGAACTCCTCACTGCTGGGGAGTTGTGGCGATAAACCGCGCGCTGTGCTGGCAAGACTCTGATGGACTCAGTTGGCAGTCAGCAATCAACTCTTAGCCAGACTCAACGATGATTACTCTCATTGATAGGGAAGGACACGTATGACATATCTACAGTAACATACCTGTAATATGACTGAAATACTGGAATATGGATTGTATGAGTGCGTGGCCTATCACAGAACAAGACTACAACACGTGGTGGGTCTCAGTATAACACAGAACAAGACTACAACACGTGGTGGGTACCAGTATAACACAGAACAAGACTACAACACGTGGTGGGTCTCAGTATAACACAGAACAAGACTACAACACGTGGTGGGTACCAGTATAACACAGAACAAGACTACAACACGTGGTGGGTATCAGTATAACACAGAACAAGACTACAACACGTGGTGGGTATCAGTATAACACAGAACAAGACTACAACACGTGGTGGGTATCAGTATAACACAGAACAAGACTACAACACGTGGTGGGTCTCAGTATAACACAGAACAAGACTCCAACACGTGGTGGGAATCAGTATAACACAGAACAAGACTACAACACGTGGTGGGTATCAGTATAACACAGAACAAGACTACAACACGTGGTGGGTATCAGTATAACACAGAACAAGACTACAACCCGTGGTGGGTATCAGTATAACACAGAACAAGACTACAACACGTGGTGGGTCTCAGTATAACACAGAACAAGACTACAACACGTGGTGGGTATCAGTATAACACAGAACAAGACTACAACACGTGGCGGGTATCAGTATAACACAGAACAAGACTACAACACGTGGTGGGTATCAGTATAACACAGAACAAGACTACAACACGTGGCGGGTATCAGTATAACACAGAACAAGACTACAACACGTGGTAGGTATCAGTATAACACAGAACAAGACTACAACACGTGGTAGGTATCAGTATAACACAAAACAAAGCTAGAACAAGTTGGTGAGAAGAACAGGACACGTACAGTACTCGTCGGTGTTGCCTGGGTCAGGTCGTGTGGTACAGTTGGTAATCAATGAATATTGTCTTAGAAAACAAGAACAAGTTTATTTGAGTCAAATCATCAATAGTTATGTTGTTCTTCAGTAATAAGTCAAAGCTGAACTATTACTTGGTCTACTATTTTCAACATGTAATAACAGGGAAGTGTCGTGTGTTTTATACAAGTGTTTGTTTCATGTTAATCCTCAAGCCAACTTTCTCCTGTAATATCAAGGCAGCCACTTTGAGATACAACACGATATTGAACTAGGAATTCACGCAAGGTTTATTAAGCATTTATTAATGTAGTACTGTAAAGCCTGTCATCACATATCTACATAAGTGGAAACTAGAGTGTGAGTGATGCACCTACAACACGGACCATTCTCGTCTGTATCACGAGACGCTTTTTACTACTATCGTGTGGGAGTAATACACACACATGCTCTCTCTCTCTCTCTCTCTCTCTCTATATATATATATATATATATATATATATATGTAAGCGTTCCCTAGTCACACCCAGTAGGTCGAGGGTTCGATTCCTTGCTGGTGAGGTCGTTGATTATATGTTCAAAGTCCGCGTGTTAAATGGACTAAAAATGAAGTATATATATATATATATATATATATACTTCATTTTTAGTCCATTTAACACGCGGACTTTGAACATATAATCAACGACCTCACCAGCAAGGAATCGAACCCTCGACCTACTGGGTGTGACAAGGGAACGCTTACCGGCTAGGCCACAAGGACACTAAAAGCAGTTCTAGACTCTGTTATATTTCACACAAAGCCTGTTCACGGCGCCATCAGCTCGATGAACAGGCTTTGTGTGAAATATAACAGAGTCTAGAACTGCTTTTAGTGTCCTTGTGGCCTAGCCGGTAAGCGTTCCCTAGTCACACCCAGTAGGTCGAGGGTTCGATTCCTTGCTGGTGAGGTCGTTGATTATATATATATATATATATATATATATATATATATATATATATATATATATATATATATATATAACATAAGAAAGTGGGATACTGCAGGAGGCCGACTGGCCCATACAGGGCAGATCCCTTTCACACCCATCCCAGCACTTCAATGTGCCTATCCAACTTCGTCTTGAAGCTCCCTAGCGTCCCCGATGCTACTATAGCACTCGGTAGCCTATTCCACATATCCACAACTCTATTACCAAACCAGTGCTTGCCTATATCCTTTCTGAATCGGAATTTATCTAATTTAAAGCCATTTATTCTAGTTATTTCGTTATTACTGAGCTTCAGAACATCTTCCATCTTACCCTTGTTAATCCCACTCACCCACTTGTACACCTCTATCATATCTCCCCTAACTCTACGCCTCTCTAATGAATGCAAGCCTAAGCTTCTCAGTCTTTCTTCATATGTAAGGTTTCTAATATTATGGATCATTTTTGTCATTCTTCTTTGTACTCTCTCCAAAGAATCTATGTCCATTCTATAATAAGGACACCAGAACTGAACCGCATAATCCATGTGTGGCCTCACTAATGCAAGGTAAAGTTTCAAGATAACGTCAGCAGTTCTGTTACTCACAGACCTAGATATGAACCCAAGAATCCTGTTTGCCTTGTTGCGAACGCTAATACATTGTTTTCTAGGTTTCAAGTCGTTGCTAACAAATACACCTAGATCTTTTTCACAAACTGAGTTTTCTATTTCCGTGTTACCTAGTTTATACTTAACGTTTGTATTCGTCTTCCCTATCTGTAGTACCTTGCATTTATCAGTATTAAAATTCATTTGCCAGTCTACTGACCACTCATGTAAGGTATCTAGATCTCTTTGAAGGTGTTCAAAGTCACTGTCTGAATTTATCACTCTCCCCATTTTGGTATCATCTGCAAATTTACTAATCCTACTAGTTATGCCTGAATCAAGATCATTAATGAATATAACAAACAGCAGAGGGCCTAATACAGATCCCTGGGGAACTCCGCTTTTGACCCCACCCCAGTCTGACTTTAATCCATTTATGCTGACTCTTTGTTTCCTACCAGTTAACCATGACCTAATCCATTTTAATAATGATCCACCTATTCCATGTGCTTCTACCTTCCTTATCAATCTCTCATGAGGGACTCTATCGAATGCTTTACTGAAATCTAAATAAATTATATCATATGACTTATCATTATCTACCGCTTCATATACTTCTGAGAAAAAGCTAAGCAAATTTGTGAGACAAGAACGTCCCTGGGTGAACCCGTGCTGAGAAGAATGAATTAAGTTGAATGTTTCAAGGTGGCTTCTGATTTTTGTAGCAATAATTGACTCTAGCAACTTGCCTATGATTGACGTGAGACTAATGGGACGGTAATTTGATGCAATTGATTTATCACCCTTTTTGAAAATCGGAACTACATTTGCAAGTTTCCAAGCTTCTGGCACTAGGCCCGATTCTAATGACTTATTAAATAAAACTGCTAATGGATTACTCAACTCATCTCTACATTCTTTTAATATTCTCGCATATACCTCGTCTGGACCAGGCGATTTATGAGGCTTCAGTTTGTTAATTACTTTAAGCACATCGTTACTAGTAATATTGATATTCATCAACATATTTTCTATACTGTCGTTATATACCTTATGAACTTCTGGAAACTGTGCTAGGTTTTCATTTGTGAATACGGAGCGAAAATGACTATTTAGCGTACTACACATTTCTAACTCATCATCAGTCATTTCTCCTGTCGTAGTTTTAAGGGGACCTATTGTATCTCTAACCTTTGATTTATACAGTTGATAAAAAGCTTTGGGGTTATTTTTCGATTCGTTTGCTATCTTGATTTCATAATTTCTCTTTGCTTTCCTAATTTCTGTTTTTACCTGTCTTGTTAGGTTCTGATAGTAACCAAGTAAGTGATTTTCGCCTTTCTTAACATTTCTATATACTCCTTTCTTTTTCCCTAGAAGATCTAAGAGTCTATTATTCATCCATTTTGGTTGGTTCCGTATTGATCTGAATTTTCTTTTAGGGATGTGTTTATTTTGAGCATTATTGATTGTCGCAATAAATTGTTCATAAGTAGCTGCTAAATTAAATTCGGGGTTATCCCGTCCTAAGTTGACAGTTTCTGGAGGTGTGGGGGGGGGGGGGGATTAATCTTTTGACCATGGGGTCATCCCTTAGGTCTCTCCTTAAGCTACCGTAATTAGCCTTCCTAAAATCCGGGATCAAGGCCGAATTTTCCTTCTTCCTGCCATCCCATATTATGTTAAAATATATGGCTTTATGATCACTGTTTCCTAGTTCGTCTCCAATCCCAACATCTTTTACTAGATTTTCATTATTACTGAGAAGTAAATCGAGGATATTATTTCCTCTAGGGGGCGAGTTTATGAATTGATATAAAAAACTATCTTGTACTGCTTCTAGAAAATCTTCAGATTCATTATCGCTAAGTTGATTTTTCCAATCTATGCCTGAAAAGTTGAAATCGCCTAGAATACATACATTGTTTCTATCAGATGCCTTCTTTATTTCCTCCCAGAGCAATTTACCATCGTTCCTACTCAAATTAGGTGGTCTATATATAACACCAATGACTACGGATTCACTGCCCTCACCAATCTCTACCCAAATACTTTCATTGTCGCTATTTGTTTTAATGTTTGATTTATCGCAGCTTTTTAATGACACCCTGATATACACTGCTACACCGCCACCTCTCCTTCCTACTCTGTCAAATTTAAATAGGTTATATCCTGGAATATGAAATTCTGCTAAAAAATGTTTGCTGTTTGAATTTATCCATGTTTCCGTTATTGCAATTATATCTATGTTCTCTTTACTAACAATGGCCCTGAGCTGGTCCATTTTGTTACACAGGCTTCTACTATTTGTATAATAAACACTCAATATATTTCTTCCGTTTCTATCTGTTTTACATTTATTACTTTGATGTTTGTTATTATGACTAACTATATTTTCGGCATTATCTACTTCTGTTTCACTACTTCCCAGGACCTGCTTGTTTTTTGACTCCCATTTTCCTCGACCCCTCTCTACTGGCGAAACCCCCCCTTCGGAGTGACAATTTCACGCTCCAGGGATGCAGACAACGTCTTTACCCCCTCACGAGACAAGTGTACTCCGTCCCGACAGTACAGGTAGTCGTTGCCATAAAATCGTTGCCAGTCATCAATGAATGCCCAACCATTGTTTGCACAATGTTTTTCCAGTCGGCAATTAATAGCAATTGCCCTGGACAGCCATTCACGACTAACCCCTCTTCTAGGCAAGACACCACATACTATGGGGATCCCTCCCCTATCTCTAATCTTCCCCAGCGCCTCCCTATACCTATTGAAAAGTTCCTCACTCCTAACCTTACCTATGTCGTTTCCTCCCACACCTAGACACACTACTGGATTGGTACCCTCCCATGACAAAACTCTGTCTAACCTCTCGGCTACATGCCCTATCCCAGCCCCAGGAAAACATACCCTAGTCCTACGTTTCCTATCTCTGGCACAAAAAGCCCTATCCATAAACCTCACTTGGCTGTCACCAACTACCACGACCTTACCTGTGGGCAGGGTTTGTACAACTGCCCTTTCCTCTCCTTGATCCATACCGTCCTGCCTCTTCTCTTCCTCTCCAGCTTCCTGCAGCACCTGGTAAGGGTTACTACACTCCACACCCTGGTCAGCTTTCCTAAGCCTGACCCTAGTCCCCTTAGAGACAACCACTCTCCACGCCTGCTCCTCCTTCGCAGGTGTCCTGCTAGGCAGGATACCTACCTGAAGGAGTTCCGTCCTGAGGGCTTCATTTTCCCCCTTTAGAGTGTCAACCTCACTCCTCAACTGCCTCAGCTGCCTTAACAGCGTGGCAAGGAGGTCGTCCTTCCCCACACTCCCCTCCTCTTCCCCCACGGCACAACGATCCAAAGCAGCCATTTTCCTTGGTCTCTAGCGGGAGCACGATCAGCACGACCTTCTCCAAGCTGGGTCAGAGGTCAACTATATATATATATATATATATATATATATATATATATATATATATATATATATATATATATACTTGATTTGATTTTTTTTTTTTCACGACCAGAGATGTTCTTTGTTCATAGTATTACAACACATTTTGTTCAGCTTAGGTAAGGAGACCTTACATCCTTATACATGAAAAAAATAAAATCTGTTCATCTATCGCACTTTCTTCCCTCTCACGTGTCAACTGGAAGTCCTCATTACTTGCTATGATTTCCCTAGACAGTGACACAGTTGTCCCTAACAAGGCCGCTCTCCCGAGGTAACCTTAATATAGTCGGTGAGGTTTATTGAGAATTTCCTCTTCGAGACAAAAATTCCCGTACGAGACATTGTTTTACTCCTCCCGTTCTCTTTATTGTCTATGTTCTTCACTCACAATGAACTCTCACTAAGTCTGGCTTTAATCATTCTTACAAAAAATTTAATATATCTTATTAGTAAAGGTATTAATAGAGAAGAAACGGTAGTGCTGGCGTTGATTTATACAACGTGTGTATTTACTCCCTCACACACACTGTCACGACTTAGACAAGATTTAAGAAGAAAAATATTTGAGTTCTTCACTAGTGACTCCCGCCAGACACCAGCAGTAACGGGTGACGGAGTGACTGAAGGTGTTGACAACTGACCTTCAGCTACAGCAGCAATACAGCTCTTAACCTGTTTATACTTCATGTTCATAATAAGTGTACGTTTGGTTGTCCTCCTCGTGTTAACCTTAGACACGTCCAGCAGCAGGTCTGGTAGACAAGTGGTCAGGTGTCTGTTGCCCATCACACCGTATTTCTTGTTGGTTCTTGTCTTCCCTTACTCTGCATTATGTTTTATCAGATCAATATCCCCATATTCTACAGTCATTCGTTGGATTACAATAGTCTCTACCTCTTTTCTTTCACTAAGTGTTTATAGAGACAAAATAAAAACCCCGTAATGCATCTCGTGTTGTACACAAAGTGGGTCTGCCAGTTCCCTAATTTGGAAGTTGTGGTAAAGGAAAATATAATTCCCTGTGATGATGTTTTAATAATTTACCTGAGAAGTGATCCACCAAGAAGGTTTTAGTTCCCTGGCAGCTCCTGCATCCTCCCGGCCTTACCCAGCAAAATAAAGGTTTAAGTCCCGTGATTACCCCTGTTGTATATCAGGAAAACTCTGCCAGACGCCGCTCTTACTGCTGCTTTAGACGGAGCCGCCACCACTGTGATAGTCTACACTACCCTCTTCCACAGTCTCACATCAATTGAAACTCTCGATATATAAAGTGTGTTTATCAAGAATATCTTTCCCCGTAAGTTTCAAACTCCACTCAATCATCATATATATACTGTGTCACTAAAACACTTATCTCTTCATGTTATCATTATTGTCGCATAAAACATTTCCTTCCCGACACTATGACCGTATATTACCGCATGACTGTGTGGCGCTCACCAGTTTACACCTAATGACACTCACCTTCACAGTGTGTACCTATGACGTGTACACCTCACCTTCAGTGTATACCTATGACGTGTACACCTAGTGACACTCACCTTCACAGTGTGTACCTATGATGTGTACACCTATAACTGTCACCTTCCCAGTGTGAGGTCGGTGAGGTGAGCTTTGGTCGTAATGATGAGAGATCAAACTGGCTCTTACGGTTTATCACATAATTACTCTGGCTAATACCGACAGTTACAGCAGCATATACCGTACTGTTGCCTCATGTAATACAGGTTAATTAACATGGATAATGCCAACATTAACCAGGAAAAGGTTAATTTATAGCGGCCAACACCAGCACTTAGTGACACTGATACTTGCTGCTAATGAGACGAGTTACTGTAATTAAATCTACATGTAATCAGGAGGATATTTGTACTTAATAACTGTAATTTCGGCTGGTATAGGGTATAACACCAGTTTAATACAGGTAATACCAACACTTAACACGTGTAGTATAAACAGTTAACATGTGTAGTACCAACAGTTAACATGTGTTGTATAAACAGTTAACATGTGTAGTACCAACAGTTAACATGTGTTTTAACAACAGTTAACACGTGGTGCCAACGGTAAACACGTGTAGTAGCAACAGTTAACACGTGTAGTACCAACAGTTAACATATGTAGTACCAACAGTTAACACGTGTAGCACCAACAGTTAACACGTGTAGTACCAACAGTAAACACGTGTAGTACCAACAGTTAACAAGTGTAGCACCAACAGTTAACACGTGTAGCACCAACAGTTAACACGTGTAGTACCAACAGTTAACACGTGTAGTACCAACAGTTAACACGTGTTGTACCAACAGTTAACACGTGTAGTACCAACAGTTAACACGTGTAGTACCAACAGTTAACAGCAGGTGAGGTACAATAAAGTGGGTCGTGGTAGGTGTTGGTGGTGCACGTGTTAACATTCTCGTTATAACTACAACTGGCCAGACACAACACATTCCCGGGGTCGGGTAAACCACTTTGTTTCTGCCCCAGTTATATTGTGTTGTTACTGTGGGGGCTATTCCCCCCCCCCCCCCCCCCCGGTGTGTTACAGGGTGGGGACGGCGACACCACACGAGAAGGTACAAATACTTCCGAGTTAGCCCGACTGCATACCGAGGCAGACAAGCGCCAGAAAGACGCTGCTGCCGCTCTACCCGCACTGTTACATGTGTTGCACCGTGGCCACAGTTACATGTGTTGCACCGTGGCCACTGTTACATGTGTTGCACCGTGACCACAGTTACATGTGCTGCACCGTGGCCACTGTTACATGTGTTGCACCGTGGCCACTGTTACATGTGTTGCACCATGGCCACATTTACATGTGTTGCACCGTGACCACAGTTACATGTGTTGCACCGTGACCACAGTTACACGTGTTGCACCGTGGCCACAGTTACACGTGTTGCACCGTGGCCACAGTTACACGTGTTGCACCGTGGCCACAGTTACACGTGTTGCACCGTGGCCACAGTTACACGTGTTGCACCGTGACCACAGTTACACGTGTTGCACCGTGGCCACAGTTACACGTGTTACACCGTGGCCACAGTTACATGTGTTGCACCGTGGCCACAGTTACACGTGTTGCACCGTGGTCATAGTTACATGTGTTAGGTTTCTTGTCTCTGCCTTGTCTTGGCTTTCTTGCCCCACACACTAAGATGAGCTGGCCGCTTCCTGTTTCTTCCTAATGCCACAAAGAAGTTGGTTAATGTGTGTGTGTGTTTGTGTGTGTGTGTGTGTGTGTGTGTGTGTGTTGTAAGTGGCGATTTGTGGGGTAATGGTCAACATGCTCGCCTCGCAAACAAGTGGTCCCGGGTTCGATTCCCAAGCAAGGTGAAAGTTTTTGCAAGTTTCTTTGGGCCATTTGCCTCAATCTACACAGCAGCAACTGAGGACCTAGACATGCAGATGGCGAGTTGTCTGGTCTTCTCGGACTATTCCTTGAAACTGGGTCAATAAAAATCGTTAATTTAGGGTGTGGTTGTTGTATTAACAACAGCTTCTACACCTTAAACCAATACACACCAAGGTGGCCCTTGGGCTGGCCATCCTCGTACACGAGGGACAATCATTATAAGCGGCTCTCAGTGACCGGGAACATTTCTGTGGTAAGTCGTTATAACCTACATAATCCACTTTACACTAAGCTTTAGACTAAAATGAACTAAAGTCACACAAACTAAACCAAATCTAACTGTTCAGAAGTTGTATACTTGACTTTGTAACTGACATAATAGACACTCTCTGACGGAGAAAACTGTACTCCTTACCCCGGCTCGGCACAGTGTGGTACTATACGGGTATATTGTACTTGTTTTATTTACATCATGTTTTAGGGAATAAAGTTGATTTACATCCCCAGGGCTCCCACACCACCTGTTGACAAACAACATACCTGGATAAAGAACATAAACTTTCATAGACCATTTACGCTAACGACAGCTGTAGGCTTAACAGGATGGCTGGGTGCTTGATTAACGACCTTACCTGTAACGAAGTTGGTAGTGTCTCACCTGATAAACTAACTAAGCTTTAGAGGGACCTGGGAACGAACGAGCCTCAGCCATGATGTTACGAGTGTCCGCCATAAGTTTCTGATCTATGAAATACGTTGGTTCGGATGGTGTGTGGTTGGCTAGATCAGTTTCGTTCATTACTCGCCAACACTGACTGAGCCATTCATTTAAGTATAAAATTTGTTTTATTACATTGTATATTTATTGTATTATGTTTTTATATAGTTTAGATAAGTGGAATTAATATCAGTAGGGTAATTTAAATGAAGTTTACGATTTGACCAAACAGGATATGATGATACGTCAGTATTTGGCGGTAAAGAGGTGAGGTCGGTGACCGGCTGGTAGTCGGTAGTCAGGCTCTTTTTTTTTTTTTTTTTTTTTTTACGGGGATTAGCCCACCCGGGCACAGGTCACTGACCCACATCAAGGGCCGGGGGGGGGGGGGGGAATATAATAATAAAAATAATAATAATAAATATAAAAAAAATATAAAAAAATTAAAAAAAATAAATAAATAAAAAAATTAAAAAATATAAAAAAAAATAAAAATAAAAATAAACAAAAATAAAATAAAAATAATAATAATAATAATAATAATAATAATATTATTATTATTATTCAAAAAATAATAACAAAATACCTGTACTAAAAATAAAAATAATATACTAAAAATAATAATAACCATAAATAAATACAAAAACGAAAAAATAAATCAAGAGTGAGAAACGGGATCCTAGTGCTGTCACTAGGTACCCCTGTATAATAACACCAGAAGCATCTGGCAAGTATCACAAGTATATACAGTATAAATAAATATTATAAAGGGGCTTACTAAAGCCTAAGGAAGGAAGGATATCCCCTTAACACATAATCAATGTTATTTACATAATATCTGGCCAGTATGGGGAGGATCATCGAGTCACCGTCAGGAGGTCGTGGAGTGGTGGTCTAGCAGGCGTCATGGAATCGTTGTGTGTGGGGACATCTTAGGACAGGGGTTCTCAACCAGGGGGGAATTCCCCCTAGGGGGGGAATTTAGGTTTTCAAGGGGGGAAAACTGATTCGGGAGCAAGAGATATGTTCGATGAGAAATCAATCACAGAATTTTGGCTCTTGATGTGCGATTCCTACCCAAAAGTGGCATTGCTTCCGTTTGTGTCGACATATCTTTGTGAGTCAGGCTTTTCAACTCTGTTGCAAATTAAAACGAAGCAACGTAGTATATTAGAGTTAGAAAATGACCTGCGTTGTGCACTTTCAAGCACTCCTCCGCGTATCCCAGAATTGGCCAAGAAAAAACAATCACAGGTTTCTCATTGACTGTAATCTTCATCTGAATAAAATTAATTACAAATTTACAATATCCTGGTATTCTATTGAACTTTTGTTTAATGCATTATGCTTCAGTTTGGTCTAAGTAATTCATTATAAATAAAAAAAAAACTATTTTACTTTTATTCAAGTTTTATAAATCCATCAACATTTTTAATTGGCATTTAATTTGTAAAACTCCACTATAAAAATAATCCATGTAAAATTGTAAATGTATATGTACTAATATGGAAAAAATAAAGGATTTTCAGTATTATATGCATATTATTTGGAATGCACTTTTTGAGGCAGACAATCTTGGAAAGGAGGGGGGAATGACATTCTGACATATGGTGAAAGGGGTGCATGGGGCAAACAAGGTTGAGAACCACTGTCTTAGGAGGTAGTGGATAAGGGTGCGGCTGTCGGGTCTTCTGCATAATGCACAAAAGCGTTGCTCAGGGGATGCGGGGATACCAATGTCCCAAGCAAAGTCATACCCAATGATGATACGGGCAGCAATCACGTCCCTTTTCCGCGACCCTTTCCCATAGACATACGAGAGGTCAGGAAGTTTACGGAGGACATCGTACCAGGCGATATACATTATGTATATTGTGTTGTCCAAGCAAGAGAAACAATTGAGACCCTGCAATTGTGTGTAAATGAGGCTAAAAGTCGGTTGAGCAACCTAGGACTTGGTCACAATTTTCGTGATGCCATATGGCAGCAGGGTCTACCATTAGACAACACAATATGCTTCCAATATCTTCCCAAGCGGTAGTACCTCCCTGTTTGGTAGCTGCCCACTACCTTATGTTCATATTTTTATTGACTTGTTTAGGTTTTGACCTGTTAACTTGACCTTTGTTGGGAGAACTTGGGATTAAGAATATAATAATAAATACTGATATATTTGAAAGACCCGATCCTAGGGTCGTAACACATGACCTGTATGAGGTGAGTTGGTGATTACTGTGGCGCCGTCCTCAATAATTTGGTAAACACAAAACGCCCTGATCTTACCTAACCTAACAAGATTTTCGGCTGGTGTGTTGGGTTGGGTTGGCTTAGCTTACTGTAAATTGTGTTAGGTTAGGTTAGGGATGCCTACATTTCTCGCCCTCAGACAACAGTATTTTAAATGTCTTTCTAAATGTTAGCAATTCTCTCAGAGTAACGGTATCATCAAGTGTGGTGGAGTTGGGCGCCTCGGCAGTAAGGGATTTTCACAAGTTATGTATTTTGCAAATTCACAAAATATGGAGCTTTTATTCATCAGGTAACGATCGGCTCACTACCTTAACTTTATATTTCCATAATAATTCAATATTTCTTCACTATTTATGGTCCCTGAAGCTTCACATTTTCCTCTTCACATACTGTACATCTTCACGTATTTACCGATAATATCTCTCGGACAAATAATCTTATCGTCTTTATTTCTTGCTCTTTTATTGCTGCTCTCCAACTCCCCGTCCTAGATATTTCGGTCCCAATTACCCCAACAGTCGCTCAATAGTTTCTCTTCAAGACTTGTGCATCATTATTTTACGCATCAATATATATTGTATTTATTGTACAACCTCGGAGAGAACCTATTATAATATCATTGTTTTTAAAGTTTTAAAAGTAAATGAAGAAGATTGTTCCCTCACGGGTGTTAAGGACCTGTGTGCCGCACTAACATGGTTCACAGGGAAGTAAATATATAAGTAGTTTATAAAGTGTTGTTATGAGTCACTGTTACGGAGAAAGAAGTCAAGAGTATGATCCAGTGACCCTGGAAACTGGAAGATCAACTGTAAGCTGTTCGGTGATCCATCTACATTTAATCCACATTTCCAAGTATACTACGGGAAGTTTGGCTGTTGCGTCACAAACCAGACGGTATCTGACACCGAAAAACATTATTTGGATATTTTCTATTGGCTAGAGGTCCAAGGGGCAGATTTAGTTACGTGTGTCAATTCAACACCCCCCTCCCCCCTCCGCACTGCCCATCCCGCCCCCGCACTGCTCCTCCACCTCCCTGCACTGCTCCTCCACCCGAGCACTGCTCCTCCACCCCAGCACTGCTCCTCCACTTCCCGCACTGCTGCTCCACCCCCACACTCCTCCTCCACCCCCCGCACTGCTCCTCCACCCCAGCACTACTCCTCCACCTCCCGCACTGCTCCTCCACCCCCCACACTCCTCTACCCCCCGCACTCCTCCTCCACCCCCCACACTCCTCTACCCCCCGCACTCCTCCACCCCCACACTCCTCTACCCCCCGCACTCCTCCTCCACCCCACACACTCCTCTACCCCCGCACTCCTCCTCCACCCCCCACACTCCTCTACCCCCGCACTCCTCCTCCACCCCCACACTACCCCTCCACCCCCCACACTCCTCTACCCCCCGCACTCCTCCTCCACCCCCGCACTCCTCCTCCACCCCCACACTACCCCTCCACCCCCGCACTACTCCTCCACCCCCACACTACTCCTCCACCCCCACACTACCCCTCCACCCCCACACTCCTCCACCCCCACACTACTCCTCCACCCCCACGCTACTCCTCCACCCCACGCTACTCCTCCACCTCCCGCACTGCTCCTCCGCCCCCCGCACTCCTCCTCCACCTCCCGCACTGCTCCTCCACCCGAGCACTGCTCCTCCACCCCCCGCACTGCTCCTCCACCCCCACACTGCTCCTCCACTCCCACACTACTCCTCCACACCCCCGCACTACTCCTCCACCCCCACACTACTCCTCCACCCCCACACTGCTCCTCCACTCCCACACTACTCCTCCACTCCCACACTACTCCTCCACCCCCGCACTGCTCCTCCACCCCCACACTGCTACTCCACCCCCGCACTCCTCTCCACCCCCACACTACTCCTCCACCCCCACACTTCTCCTCCACCCCCCACACTACTCCTCCACCCCCACACTACTCCTCCACCCCCACACTACTCCTCCACCCCCACACTGCTCCTCCACCCCCACACTGCTCCTCCACCCCCACACTGCTCCTCCACCCCCACACTACTCCTCCACCCCCACACTACTCCTCAACCCCCACACTACTCCTCCACCCCCACACTACTCCTCCACCCCCGCACTCCTCCTCCAACCCCGCACTACTCCTCCACCCCCCACACTACTCCTCCACCCCCACACTACTCCTCCACCCCCACACAACTCCACCACCCCCACACTACTCCTCCACCCCCACACTCCTCCTCACCCCCACACTACTCCTCCACCCCCACACTACTCCTCCACCCTCACACTACTCCTCCACCCCCACACTACTCCTCCACCCCCACACTCCTCCTCCACCCCCACACTCCTCCTCCACCCCCACACTACTCCTCCACCCCCACACTACTCCTCAACCCCCACACTACTCCTCAACCCCACACTACTCCTCCACCCCCACACTGCTCCTCCAACCCCACACTGCTCCTCCACCCCCACACTACTCCTCCACCCCCACACTACTCCTCAACCCCTGCACTACTCCTCCACCCCCCACACTACTCCACTCCCACACTACTCCTCCACCCCCACACTACTCCTCCACCCCCACACTCCTCCTCCACCCCCACACTCCTCCTCCACCCCCCACACTACTCATCCACCCCCACACTACTCCTCCACCCCCCACTACTCCTCCACCCCCCACTACTCCTCCACCCCCACACTACTCCTCCACCCCCCACTACTCCTCCACCCCCACACTACTCCTCCACCCCCACACTACTCCTCCACCCCCACACTACTCCTCCACCTCGCACTACTCCTCCACCCCCACACTACTCCTCCACCCCCACACTACTCCTCCACCCCCACACTACTCCTCCACCCCCACACTACTCCTCCACCCCCGCACTACTCCTCCACCCTCACACTCCTCCACCCCCGCACTCCTCCACCCCGCACTCCTCCTCCACCCCCACACTACTCCTCCACCCCCACACTACTCCTCCACCCCCACACTACTCCTCAACCCCTGCACTACTCCTCCACCCCCACACTACTCCTCCACCCCCACACTACTCCTCCACCCCCGCACTACTCCTCCACCCCCGCACTACTCCTCCACCCCTGCACTACTCCTCCACCCCCCACACTCTCTCCACCCCCCACACTACTCCTCCACCCCACACCACTCCTCCACCCCCACACTACTCCTCCACCCCCACACTACTCCTCCACCCCGCACTACTCCTTCACCCCCACACTACTCCTCCACCCCCACACTACTCCTCCACCCCCACCCGACTCCACCACCCCTGCACTACTCCTCCACCCCCGCACTACTCCTCCACCTCCACACTACTCCTCCACCCCCACACTACTCCTCCACCCCCACACTACTCCTCCACCCCCGCACTACTCCTCCACCCTCGCACTACTCCTCCACCCCCGCACTACTCCTCAACCCCCACACTACTCCTCCACCCCCACACTACTCCTCCACCCCCACTACTCCTCCATCCCCACACTACTCCTCCATCCCCACACTACTCCTCCACCCCCACACTATTCCTCCACCCCCACACTATTCCTCCACCCCCACACTACTCCTCCACCCCCACACTACTAGACCCCCACACTACTCCTCCACCCCCGCACTACTCCTCCACCCCCGCACTACTCCTCCACCCCCACACTACTCCTCCACCCCCCACACTACTCCTCCACCCCCGCACTACTCCTCCACCCCCACACTACTCCTCCACCCCCACACTACTCCTCCACCCCCACACTACTCCTCCACCCCCACACTCCTCCTCCACCCCCACACTACTCCTCCACCCCCACACTACTCCTCCACCCCCACACTACTCCTCCACCCCCACACTACTCCTCCACCCCCGCACTACTCCTCCACCCCCGCACTACTCCTCCACCCCCGCACTACTCCTCCACATCCCGCACTACTCCTCCACCCCCACACTACTCCTCCACCCCCACACTACTCCTCCACCCCCGCACTACTCCTCCACCCCCACACTACTCCTCCACCCCCACACTACTCCTCCACCCCCGCACTACTCCTCAACCCCACACTACTCCTCCACCCCCACACTACTCCTCCACCCCACACTACTCCTCCACCCCCACACTACTCCGCCTCCCCACACTACTCCTCCACCCCACACTACTCCTCCACCCCCACATACTCCTCCACCCCCACATACTCCTCCACCCCACACTACTCCTCCACCCCCACACTACTCCACCCCCACACTACTCCTCCACCCCCGCACTACTCCTCCACCCCCACACTACTCCTCCACCCCCACACTACTCCTCCACCCCCGCACTACTCCTCCACCCCCACACTACTCCTCCACCCCCACACTACTCCTCCACCCCCGCACTACTCCTCCACCCCCGCACTACTCCTCCACCCCTTTACTACTCCTCCACCCCCACACTACTCCTCCACCCCCACACTACTCCTCCACCCCCACACTACTCCTCCACCCCCACACTACTCCTCCACCCCCACACTACTCCTCCACCCCCGCACTACTCCTCCACCCCCGCACTACTCCTCCACCCCCGCACTACTCCTCCACCCCCCACACTACTCCTCCACCCCCGCACTACTGCTCCACCCCCGCACTACTCCTCCACCCCCACACTACTCCTCCACCCCCACACGACTCCTCCACCCCCACACGACTCCTCCCCCCCACACTACTCCTCCACCCCCACACTACTCCTCCACCCCCGCACTACTCCTCCACCCCCGCACTACTCCTCCACCCCCACACTACTCCTCCACCCCCGCACTACTCCTCCACCCCCCACACTACTCCTCCACCCCCACACTACTGCTCCACCCCCGCACTACTCCTCCACCCCCACACTACTCCTCCACCCGCACACTACTCCTCCACCCCCACACTACTCCTCCACCCCCGCACTACTCCTCCACCCCCACACTACTCCTCCACACCCCACACTACTCCTCCACCCCCACACTACTCCTCCACACCCCACACTACTCCTCCACATCCCACACTACTCCTCCACCCCCACACTACTCCTCCACCCCCGCACTACTCCTCCACCCCCACACTTCTCCTCCACCCCCACACTACTCCTCCACCCCCACACTACTCCTCCACCCGTCTTTGTTTTATCATCGAAAAATTTTTGGTGTGGATGAAAGTCAATCTGGTCCACAACTACCAAACTGTGAGGAATATTTGCCACCTGCCTCCAGCTATGATGGCGCTTCATGGTTCACTTCTACTTCAATACAGACACAAAGCATCAACAACTACCTGACCTTCACTCCCAGCGGCGATCACACACCCGGCCAAGAGAGCTGAGACGTGTACAGGAGTTACTGCTTTAGGATAATGTCATGGCAAGACTGAGAAATACTTAGGGTGGAATTTACTTACTGGTACTTCACTCCACCTCGTGTCATAAGTCTCTCTGAATGACGCTGTTCTAGAAGCCCTAAAAAAAATGGCTCTATATATTTTTTTTTAGCGTCGTTTAATATCCCCTTGAGAGGTGCACCGGCCGAGTAGATACAACACTTGCCTTCCGTCCTAAGGGTTGGTGGTTCGCTCTCTGTGTATCCCCAGTTCGTACACGAGTATCAGAATTTACAGATGAGGAAGTGAACGAGAACAAGTGTAGTGCCGCCTATGCTGCCTTCCTGTGTACCAAAAGTTTTATTGTTCGGCGACCTGTATCCACACTACCCCTAAGAGGCAGTCCATTCAACATATTGTCTTGTGCTGCAGGAAGTAATCTTCACTCAGCCGGTCCAGCAATATCGTTCTCCCCTTGTGTTTCTTTTCTAATATTCCACATTCAAGCACTTCCATTAGCAAGCTGTCTCTTTCTCAGTAATGTGCCCCATCCATTTTATCAGCCTCCCTCTAAGTGTGTCATTGAGAGATTTTTCACTCGTAAGATGCACAATTCATTATGGTCATATGATCTGTCAGGAACGTTAAATATCCACGTTCAAACCTTCCAACGTTTTATATCTTCAGTCTACAAGTTCCAAGTTTAAACTCTACACTCCAGTGCCGCACTTCGTAGAAGACTCTTCGCCATTCTCCTTTTCAGATCTTTCTCAAACTGTCTCCTCTCCCAATAACAGTCTCCTTCATTAACATACGATTTTTCTCTATTTCCTGACAGCTTCTTGCATCTTCTGCAATAATATTAACTATTCAGCAGATTGCAACAGTTTCCTCCTCAATTAAAATGACTCTGGATGACGCAAGATGCTGTGAGGAAGTTAAAGGAAATGTTATGTTAAGTAAGGGTTTCACACACCTGTAACTCCTCGTCACTCTACTATCTTACGAGTCGCTCATTCCATCTCGTCACTCCCAGTATACAGTAGAGAAGAGGTTATATATATATATAGATTACCACTACCATAAAGAAGACATGTAACACAGTGATCTGTGCATACTAACGTGACACATTAGATGGAGTACCTGGGTCACGGTGTCTGGTCTCTCATGTGTTGTTATAACTACATTTAACACATACGATTTAGGTCTTATAAAACAGATGAATGATTTAAATACTATAGATATTCTGTGTTATATATATATATATATATATATATATATATATATATATATATATATATATATATATATTATATATATATATCTTCTCACAATATTGTTGATGGCGATCTTTCATCCACACTCACACACTAGTCATTATCACACACCAGTCATCACCACACCACCAGAAGCACCACACGGGACGTAACTCAATACATCCATCTTCCAACACCTCACCACCAGACGCCCGGGCTAATTTATCCCTCCACTGTCACTGTTACTCTGTCTCAACTTAAACGTTCACCCCCACCCTCTATCACCCCAACCCGTCTCTCGACCACCCCAGTAAACATCTACCCCCGTCACTCCTACCCCAGTCCCATCCCCCGTCACCCTTACTCATGTCACGCCCACCCGTCACACCCCAACACATTACGTTAGAATCATTTGGTCTGTCACAGGAGGTGTTACTGGATTGAGAATATACCGTAACTGTGAACCTTGATGTTAAACTGTGGTGCCTTTCCCGTGAGGCTGAGAGACCCATCACTCTTGTTCTGGAGGATTCATTCTCGGGTTAAATTGATCGCCTGAAGGCCCCAGTCTGAGTTAAGTAAAAGGCAACACCCCGAGGCAAACAGAGCCTTGAATTAGCAGCGAGGAAAGGTATATTTTCCCCTCAATTTCCTCTTATCTGTCAGTAAGTTATCTTTGGGACTGACCTGCAAGTAACTGAATGCTGGATCACACCTTTTGAGTTTGTTGTTTGATTCTATGAGAGAGCTGACGAGCCAACTGTACGGTCTTCTGTAATAATTAGTGAAATAGCCCTTCTGAGGCAGACTGACTGTGAGAAGGAAGAGGAATAGTCGTGGGAATCTCTCTAAGAGGTTTTCTCTGTAAGGTTGTAATAATTCTTTCTCTCTCAACATGTTTGACGAGAAGCAGACAGAGGCGAGAGTTATGTCCTCACTAAAGGTGTCCCTCTCGGAGGAGAGTTCAGGTACTAAATCCTAATACTCGATATGTTAAATCCTCTCAAAGTTCTTAATCGTAGAGTTCTTGAGAGAGAGAGAGAGAGAGAGAGAGAGAGAGAGAGAGAGAGAGAGAGAGAGAGTGTTTCGAGGCAGCAGTTGTTTCAAGCCTCCACAACGGAATAAACTAAGTTATAAGTACAGTCCGGTTTTCAAAGACCTGTGTGTTTATATATTGACGAAACTTAACACTGAGGTTTATTTATTAGTTCTTAGAGTCGTGTTTGTTGTTTGAGTTCTATGTCTAATATGGCCGCCAGTATATATTAAGCGCCAAGGTTGTCATTTAGGTTACGTTTTCTCTTGTTTATGATAATTCAGTGACGTTCCTGATAATTCCCATACAACCACTGTTTTCATATTGGTAAACACCTTGATGAACTATTGTCTGTCTGTCTGTCTGCGTATCCTTCTACAGCATTTACTCGGAAACTTCTCGTGGAACATGATAATTAGGTTGATTTAATAATGCTCAAAGATCTCTGTATATTTTATCTGGAACCAAAACTCAATATGGATATTATTCGACTCGGTCAATGGCCATCGTCATCTCCAGGAGGAAATGACGGTTCCAGTAAAGGTTTGTCTAAGATGGATAGCAATGTCAGGTTAATGATCTGGCTCCCAGTGTTCCTATTAAGTATTGATGAAGACAAGCGAGGTAGACCCTGTCGCCCAGAAGCCATGTCAGAAAAAGTGATGACTCTCCACCATCACTGTCTTAGGTGGTGGTGATGAAGAGGTGATAACTCTCCACCACCACCATTGACTTAGGTGGTGATGATAAGGTGGTGACTACCATTAATGTCTTTGGTGGTGATGATGAGGTGATGACAACCATCACTGTCCTAGGTGGTGATGACTCTCCACCGTCACTGTCTTAGGTGGTGATGAGGTGGTGATGACTCTCCAGCACTGTCATTCCTATAGGAGGTCAGAGGGCCATTTTTGAAGTGTTTGTTGACAGCTGTTGGATATAAGGTTATACTGTACAGGTTTAATACAACGGTTGTGGAATACACATAGACAGACATATTCAGCTACTTGCTACAGTGAGGCTCCTGCCGCCGTCACCTGGAGACTGACACCTTCTTGTGTGGTGATCCTCCAAGCGTTACGGTGTGGAGTGATCGTCTCCCAGGTGAGGGGATCGATTTGGCACTTTTCAGGTTGTCTTAAGACTATCATTATACCCTTTACGTTGCCCACCAGCGTTACGTTTACTATTCGCTAGGTAACAGTAGAGTAACTGCTTTGGCAGTCTACTGTCGTCCATGCAGGTAACATGGTCAGTCATTAATCACTACAAACTACAGCGCTGTATTTGATCCCTCACGCGGAGGACCATGTCATTACACTTACCTGAGTCAATACTTTTCGGTCGTCTCGTGGTCTGAAGGGATCTTTGTGTTACACGGAAAGAAGGTTATTTTTCTATTGTATTTTGGTCGTGGAGGAGTACGAGGAACCCAACAAAGTCTCTCTCTCTCTCTCTCTCTCTCTCTCTCTCTCTCTCTCTCTCTCTCTCTCTCAACACCTCTTCTATTAATTAAAAGAATGCGTCACTTTCCACCGGTTACATTTAATCTCTCCTCCGCCTCCTCTATTAGTTAATGGTACACGGCTCCCACTCCCCCTATCCTATACCCGCCAGACGCCTTACGAAAGGTCACTCACTGATTACTCCCTGGGTTAGGTTAGGTTAGGGTCTACTGCTTGTTAATTTATTTGTTTATTAATTATTTCTCCATGAATTTAATCCTCTGTATCTTCTTAGTCTTGCCGCATTATTCTGTTTCCTTAAGATGTTTCAGTGTGTTATCAATACAGATTTGTGCCGTGAGAACATTGCCAACAGAGAGAGTTGAGGACCGTAGCACAACATATCCAGACAAACATACAGGACCATTAAGCCACAATGTAACACGAGGCATCACATGAAGCTAAACCAACCAAAATATTCCACACACTAACCCGTTCATCACCATACAGTTACAGATGATCTTTCATTAGCTGTGAACTTTACTATAGAGAACTAATAGTTTATGTGTCCCCCCCCCTAACATAATAAGTTTTAGAAGAATAACTCGAGTACTATTAACACTTAAGAGACACAAGGATAGTTAATGATAGTTAAACAGAACCTTTCAAAAGGTAATGAGAACAAGTAAGAGCAGAGGCTTTCGTTCTCGCTGGTGTCCAACATCAGACCCCCTTATCACCTGTCAAGACCATCACAATCCATCCTCATTCCATGTCATTACAACTGCTTCATGGATCTCTGTGTGTTGAAGTGCTTTTTGTTCTTTTAGTAAATGTTAAAATACAAGTCTGACCCGCCTGAAGGAAGCCTAGTTACTGTTCTTCTTTCTATAACAAGACAAGACACCAGGTATGTCACGACGCACAGTTCCTGAAGCTGCTCTGTGATTGATTACCACACAGAATACCAGGAATACCACCCCTCCCCCAAAGCCAAGTCCATTCAGTGAAGCCAAAGTATATATCATCCCTCACTACAGAACAGGGCTGTGGAGTCGGAGTCGGAGTCGAGGAGTCGGAGGAAATTTCGGCTTGTGGAGTCGGAGTCGGAGTCGGTAAAATTGTCCAGACTCCGACTCCGACTCGCAAAGGTAAAGCGACATCGGAGTGAAAACGCAGCAGCGGTAGACATTAAAAATACGAGATTTCAGCAAGATTTCTTTGGTGCACTGATGGAAGTGGAGAAATTTGACCGGTCTTCAAAAGTGACAGTGGAAGAAGCCATACCTGCTTACCCAGAGATTGTAAAAGATGTAGCTAGAGCTGTGACAGCAATGCCACCCACTCAGGTCAGTGTAGAAAGACTGTTTTCTGCACTGAAAATAATCAGATCAGATTTAAGGGCTTCCATGAAGGAAGATCTGACTGAAGCTATTCTGTTCCTAAGAACAAATATATGAACTCAGGCATATTCATTGCAGTGATTCCACTGATCCCACTAATTTTCTTAAATTATTAAAAGAATTTATTTCCATTTTATAAGCATTATTATGAATTTATTGCAGCAGGCACAGTATAGCACTATAATTTTGGACGATAGTCTCTTCTTTACCATTTGAAATTTTGAATTATATCAAATTTTGTTTCGTTGAAAACTGCACAGAGGCTCTCAGCTACAAAACAATTAGCTACAACCTGTTTTTGGTGAGATTAAGGCAAATTTAATTTAATAACTTAATCATGTAAGGTTTATCCATTTTCCTTAATAAGGTATTCATTTCTTTAATGTACATAAATATATAACTTTACTTTAAAAGGAATTGTAGGATCATCATTTAGATCCACATCAGATTATGAGCTTAAACAAAATTCATATGCTGAGATCGAACTTTTAGATATACATGTAAATGGTGTTTTCTAGTTAATATCTTGAATTCTTAATAAATTTATTTTTCTTTTGATTGAATCTTTGAAAGTCAAGCCTATCATCTTTTTGTAGTTCTTAAATATCGTCCAGCTCATTAATAAAGCTGTAGCAGTATAGCCACGGTGTTTTACTTTTTACCTACGCAGGTTACAACATACAAATTACAATTAGGATGGTAGAAATAGTTGCTACAAATAGGCCAAGGAGCCGGAGTCGGAGTCGGAAGCATAAAAATTTGAGGAGTCGGAGTCGAAGGTTTTGTCTTCGACTCCACAGCCCTGCTACAGAACAAAACAACCCTCACTACACAACACTACAACCCTCACCTCCATCACTACACAACAACCCTCACCCCCCTAACTATACAACAACCCTCGCCTCCCTCACTACACAACACCCCTCACCTCCCGAGGCCAGACATACTGCCACACACGCCTGTACTCACGCATTTGTGAATAAGTTACCCTTTATGTATAGAACTAAACAAATAATGTAAATGAAATACTGTGTAACATTCAGTGCCATAATATCCTGACAACGGGGGTTAATTATTATGACCCTTTGTAAACTCTACTCTGTAATCCTTTTGCGTTACCGCTCACAGGATGAGTGTGGGGTGCACAATAAAGTAGCCGCTGTAAGCGGCAAAATCAAAATCACTCTACAACAACCCTCACCTCCCTCACTACACAACAACCCTCACCTCCCTCACTACACAACAACCCTCACCTCCTTCACTACACAACAACCCTCACCTCCCTCACTACACAACAACCCTCACCTCCTCACTACACAACAACCCTCACCTCCCTCACTACACAACAACCCTCACCTCCCTCACTACACAACACCCCTCACCTCCTTCACTACACAACACCCTCACCTCCCTCACTACACAACAACCCTCACCTCCTTCACTACACAACAACCCTCACCTCCCTCACTACACAACAACCCTCACCTCCCTCACTACACAACACCCTCACCTCCCTCACTACACAACAACCCTCACCTCCCTCACTACACAACAACCCTCACCTCCCTCACTACACACAACAACCCTCACCTCCCTCACTACACAACAACCCTCACCTCCCTCACTACACAACAACCCTCACCTCCTCACTACACAACAACCCTCACCTTCCTCACTACACAACAACCCTCACCTCCCTCACTACACAACAACCCTCACCTCCCTCACTACACAACAACCCTCACCTCCCTCACTACACAACACCCTCACCTCCCTCACTACACAACAACCCTCACCTCCCTCACTACACAACAACCCTCACCTCCCTCACTACACAACAACCCTCACCTCCCTCACTACACAACATAACACCCCACACCTCCTTCACTACACAACAACCCTCACCTCCTCACTACACAACACCCTCACCTCCTCACTACACAACACCCTCACCTCCCTCACTACACAACACCCTCACCTCCTCACTACACAACACCCTCACCTCCCTCACTACACAACAACCCTCACCTCCCTCACTACACAACAACCCTCACCTCCCTCACTACACAACAACCCTCACCTCCCTCACTACACAACAACCCTCACCTCCCTCACTACACAACAACCCTCACCTCCCTCACTACACAACAACCCTCACCTCCCTCACTACACAACAACCCTCACCTCCCTCACTACACAACAACCCTCACCTCCCTCACTACACAACAACCCTCACCTCCCTCACTACACAACAACCCTCACCTCCCTCACTACACAACAACCCTCACCTCCCTCACTACACAACAACCCTCACCTCCCTCACTACACAACAACCCTCACCTCCCTCACTACACAACAACCCTCACCTCCTCACTACACAACAACCCTCACCTCCCTCACTACACAACAACCCTCACCTCCTCACTACACAACAACCCTCACCTCCCTCACTACACAACAACCCTCACCTCCCTCACTACACAACACCCTCACCTCCCTCACTACACAACAACCCTCACCTCCCTCACTACACAACAACCCTCACCTCCTTCACTACACAACAACCCTCACCTCCCTCACTACACAACAACCCTCACCTCCCTCACTACACAACAACCCTCACCTCCCTCACTACACAACAACCCTCACCTCCCTCACTACACAACAACCCTCACCTCCCTCACTTCACAACAACCCTCACCTCCCTCACTACACAACAACCCTCACCTCCTTCACTACACAACAACCCTCACCTCCCTCACTACACAACAACCCTCACCTCCCTCACTACACAACAACCCTCACCTCCCTCACTACACAACAACCCTCACCTCCCTCACTACACAACAACCCTCACCTCCCTCACTACACAACAACCCTCACCTCCCTCACTACACAACACCCCTCACCTCCTTCACTACACAACAACCCTCACCTCCCTCACTACACAACAACCCTCACCTCCCTCACTACACAACAACCCTCACTTCCCTCACTACACAACAACCCTCACTTCCCTCACTACACAACAACCCTCACCTCCCTCACTACACAACAACCCTCACCTCCCTCACTACACAACAACCCTCACCTCCTCACTACACAACAACCCTCACCTCCCTCACTACACAACAACCCTCACCTCCCTCACTACAACAACCCTCACCTCCCTCACTACACAACAACCCTCACCTCCTCACTACACAACAACCCTCACCTCCCTCACTACACAACAACCCTCACCTCCTTCACTACACAACAACCCTCACCTCCCTCACTACACAACAACCCTCACCTCCTCACTACACAACAGCCCTCACCTCCCTCACTACACAACACTCACCTCCCTCACTACACAACAACCCTCACCTTCCTCACAACACAACAACCCTCACCTCTCTCACTACACAACAACCCTCACCTCCCTCACTACACAACCCTCACCTTCCTCACAACACAACAACCCTCACCTCCTTCACTACACAACAACACTCACCTCCCTCACTACACAACACCCTCACCTCCTCACTACACAACACTCACCTCCCTCACTACACAACAACCCTCACCTCCCTCACTACACAACAACCCTCACCTCCCTCACTACACAACACCTCACCTCCTCACTACACAACAACCCTCACCTCCCTCACTACACAACAACCCTCACCTCCCTCACTACACAACAGCCCTCACCTCCCTCACTACACAACAACCCTCACCTCCCTCACTACACAACAACCCTCACCTCCTCACAACACAACAACCCTCACCTCCCTCACTACACAACAACCCTCACCTCCCTCACTACACAACAACCCTCACCTCCCTCACTACACAACAACCCTCACCTCCTCACTACACAACAACCCTCACCTCCTTCACTACACAACAACCCTCACCTCCCTCACTACACAACAACCCTCACCTCCCTCACTACACAACAACCCTCACCTCCTTCACTACACAACAACCCTCACCTCCCTCACTACACAACACTCACCTCCCTCACTACACAACAACCCTCACCTCCCTCACTACACAACAACCCTCACCTCCTTCACTACACAACAACCCTCACCTCCCTCACTACACAACAACCCTCACCTCCCTCACTACACAACACTCACCTCCCTCACTACACAACAACCCTCACCTCCTTCACTACACAACAACCCTCACCTCCCTCACTACACAACAACCCTCACCTCCTTCACTACACAACAGCCCTCACCTCCCTCACTACACAACAACCCTCACCTCCTTCACTACACAACACCCTCACCTCTCTCACTACACAACAACCCTCACCTCCCTCACTACACAACCCTCACCTTCCTCACAACACAACAACCCTCACCTCCTTCACTACACAACAACACTCACCTCCCTCACTACACAACACCCCTCACCTCCTTCACTACACAACAGCCCTCACCTCCCTCACTACACAACAACCCTCACCTCCCTCACTACACAACAACCCTCACCTCCCTCACTACACAACACTCACCTCCCTCACTACACAACAACCCTCACCCCCCTCACTACACAACAACCCTCACCTCCCTCACTACACAACAGCCCTCACCTCCCTCACTACACAACAACCCTCACCTCCCTCACTACACAACAACCCTCACCTTCCTCACAACACAACAACCCTCACCTCTCTCACTACACAACAACCCTCACTTCCCTCACTACACAACAACCCTCACCTCCCTCACTACACAACAACCGTCACCTCCTTCACTTCACAACAACCCTCACCTCCTTCACTTCACAACAACCATCACCTCCTTCACTTCACAACCCTCACCTCCTTCACTTCACAACAACCCTCACCTCCCTCACTTCACAACAGCCCTCACCTCACTCACTACACAACAACCCTCACCTCCTTCACTTCACAACAACCGTCACCTCCTTCACTACACAACAACCCTCACCTCCCTTACTACACACCAACCCTCACCTCCCTCACTATACAACAACCTTCACAGCACCACAGAGGGACCCAGCCACTGTTAAGCCAAGCCTTCCCACTAATCCATCGCCAGCCACAGCACCAACAGGGAAGGTCCACAATTCACCATCGCCTCTCCCGCCCCCCTAAATGTTATATACAATTCAAACTGGAGTGAAAATAGAACACTTCTCTCTCGCTCTCTTATCAGTGCTCAGCAGTGATAATGTTCTCTCAAGGACGACCGACAGTTCTCAATAAATGTTAACCAGTTGTTGTGTGATTTATTGTCTGTTATTATACAGTAAGCCGCTGCTGCTGTTGTTATTTCGTTGGTGTATAACTATATTGTTTTCTTTAATTAAGACAGTGGAGTTATGAGTCAATCCTTATGTATTGATATTCATTCATAGTCTCTATCTGTTGTTGTATCTGTATGTGTGAAATGAATCCTTCATGAGATGTTTACTGCAGAACAAACTCCTAAAATAGCATAAACAAAGAATCATGAAAAGTTTATCATTCTTTGACATCATTTTATTTTTATTCTCAGTTGACAATGATGAACTTATATCCCGGTAACACTGAGGAGAAGAAGAAGGTTCAGATCAAGGAAAAATAACAAGGTAATAATTGTGATCCTCTGACTCGTTCAGCTTCACTATTCTTATCGTGGCTTCATGTGACTCATCTTACCAGTTACTCCTAAAGTCTCCTGCCTTAAAATAATTGTCCTTCAGTGAGAGTTATTACATTCTATAACATGCATAGCGAGGAACTAAGACGTGTCTTTACAGTCCGTACAGACCACTGCGCCGGTGAACCTAAATGAACTTGCTTCGTTGTAAAGCCATGTTTCGTTTCGTCAAGTCACCTCAGCTACGAACCTCCTTATCTAACCCTTCACATATTCTTCTGTACTGCTCCAAGTGGGTTCTGGTCACGTCTTGGGTCCTCCCCAGCCAAAAATGGGACGTCATGGGTTCAGTCCATTTCTTATGACTGTTATGGGACCCCAGACGTGACCCCTCAACCCCAGACGAGACAACACAAGAGCCAACAGAAAAGCCTCCTGAACCAACACACTTGCCTTATCAAGTTTTTTGTGGGCTTCACACTGATAAGCTGAATTTCGTTACAAATTGATGTATATTATTGAACTTTCTTCATGATTTATAAAAAGACATGTTTCAGTTGATGATAAATGAAGACTCATCTGAGTACGTGGAAACGTTTCATAAGGTTTTAATATAATAAACGAATATGACAAAGAAATCAACACGAGAGGAAAGAGTCAGTTTAATGTTCAAATGTACTGAGAGTCATACGCTATCAGCTGGTAAATAATATAATGGACAACACTCGGGCACTGTGTCTGACTCTCCGTACATGGATATTGTCTTTCCTCTACTGTTAATTTCTCTGTCTCCTTCGTTAATTTGTTATGATTCCCTCACTTATAAAAATAAAGGAACATTAATTTTGTGATGATACGTGACCTATGAGACCAGCTGGTTCTGTACCAGAGGACAGATTGTTTTAAACTTGAAAATCCTCGCGAGAAACGACAAACAAGTTGTGGTTATGGTGGCAATTATGTAAGTGTTCAGTGATTTAAGCTGACATAAGATGTTTCACACTGTCTCAGCCTAGTACCCCATACATATGCTTGTCTTATGTTCTTATGTATCGTCACCCCACTACACACCCGACTCTTCCCTAGTAAACTTATTTCAGAAAACTCATCGGTGCAGACTGAGAAATTAATTACATGAACATGTAGTTCGGGAGTGTCTCACTCTCTCAACAGAAAGATAATATCTGACTGGAACAGAAAAATAACATTTGCTGAGGGGGAAGAGAAAGCTACTTGTTTCGCCGTTAAAGATGTGTTTCTCGCGCAAAACCTTGAGGTAGATGCGAGGAGGAAAAGACAGCCTTCCGTACAGTGCTTACCGTCTGTCTTCACTAAGAGGGTTACAGTCCAGACAGGTGTCTGTCTTCACTAAGAAAGGTTGTGAACTATAGACAAACTTTTGTAGTTTCATGTTACACAGTTATCTCTTGAGTTGTTTTGTTAAACATTGAGTAATTAAATGTTTGATTTTGAGATGACTGAGGGTCGAGGGAGTATTATTGTGCTCCAGCACCACGACTCACTCACTGATGATTATGTTAACTTATTTCACAGTTGCACTGCTGACACTTATCATTGGGGGAGAATTCCATCCAAACGTCTGATAAAAAGTTAGTTGTCCGCCACTCGACTGATTGATTATAATTTCCTTCTGACGCCACTAACTACTTCTCTAACTATAATTCCGTAGGAGAGCAAATCCCCTGCTGCAACTCGGCGAAGTCCAGATGCACATAAATATTGACTGAGAAAAATATTACTTATCGACCTCGTCTGTAAACCTATCGTGATACATTAAACTGAGTTAAAAACAATTACTATTTGTCATACTCGACTCCTCAACAACTCCCGGGTAGGTGAAGGACGAACTCATGGACACACGAATGAACGGAGAGCAGTACATCCCACGTCCCTCCCGGCACGGAAATGTACACAATTGTGGCCGAGAGGAATCTAGTGTGAAGTAAACCTTAGTTTGTCCACCATTGTTTCTCATTTTATGTGAGAAACCTGGGACCACTTCAGAAGATTTCCTGTTCTTGAAGGATAAGAACTCAACATGAACAGAGGAAGTCCTACTAAACTACGTCTAGGCTCTCAGAGGAGTTTTTTCATTAGAATATCTGTCGAAATTCAGGCTCGAAAACTTTTAGTTGATTAGAACTTTGCTCGTTCTGGTCGTGGCTGAAATTGTTAACTTAGAATCCGAAGCCAAGTTCATCCAATCATCTAGATACACCAGACGCAGTAAGCCCTGGATACCAATGATTTCTGTTAAGACTAGCCAGTTGTATAAACACTCTAAGGGTATATCTAGACCGAAAGATAAAGTCCTGATATTAAAGGTCTGATGTTCGACTCAACAGAACAAGAACCTCTAGTGTAGACTGACGCAACATGCGGTTGGAATGTGCCAGTCTGTGTCCATAAGGATCATGGACGTGTCCTTCTCTCCTTCTCTAATCTGAAGAGTTCTTCTTGACTTTTGCAATTTCTGTTTTTGGGAAACCAAGGAATTTTTATATGTGAGCTTAATAATTTATTGATAAGTAAACCTAAGATATATGTGCTTATATGGGTTGTCAAGTTGTTACATTGTTACCAAGAAAAGGTATAGTTTTTGATACAGAAACATTTCAGGCCTTTTTCTAAAGGCTGAAAGTCCAATAATCTCTGCCTTCATAAAAGTATTTTTATCGTAAGTGTACAGTGGAACAAGAGCTGGAGAAATAGTGAATTACTTTGTTCCTGAGAGACGAATGTGGTCTTCCAGAGAGAATTGTGAGCCTCAGGCGGACGAGACTTTGGAGGGGTGAGAGCATTACCAGCAAAAGGAAGATGATGAGATTTATGATAAGCCTAAGTCTTTTCTTCCCATAAAGTCTTTCCCGCAGTAAAACTTTTAGTTTGTTTAGTTTGACTCCCAGGGAGTTACTCGTCTCATAAGATCTTTACAGATCATATTTACATACTACAGAGTCCAGTAGAGAATTAATGGGTAAAGGCAGAGGAGAGATGTGTGGCTGTCCTGTTGTTGTGAGAATGACCAAGCCATAGTCCTCACTCTGACCATTACTTGTCTTTATCATACAATGAAATATATTGATGTATGGCTGTAGTGTCACTTTAATATGCACTGAGATGGCTACTAGAAGTCCTCTCTCTCTCTCTCTCTCTCTCTCTCTCTCTCTCTCTCTCTCTCTCTCGAGAGAGAGAGAGAGAGAGAGAGAGAGAGAGAGGACTTCTAGTAGCCATCTCAGTGCATATTAAAGTGACACTACAGCGATACATCAATATATTTCATTGTATAATAAAGACAAGTAATGGTCAGAGTGAGGACTATGGCTTGGTCATTCTCACAACAACAGGACAGCCACACATCTCTCCTCGGGGGAAGCGTTGACGAACGATGAATAACAGCACCAACTTGTGGACAAACAGCAACATTTATTGGTTAACGTTTCGGCAAATCTCTTGTCATCATCAGACTAAAAAAAAATTAATACAATAATGTCGAAAAAATCAGTATGGCGAATAGAATAAGATAATTAAATCACTAAGCAAATTGAGAGAAAAACTACACTGAACAACAAACCATCGAGTATAAATTAACATTTACTTCAATTACACCATACACAGCAAAAACACTCAAATTAACCAAAAGCTTCGATCCTACAGGTAAATATACAAAGATTAATACGTATGTTACAACAAGCAAGAACAAAACATACCCGTTAAAAACAAAGTAATGTAGCGGAGTAGTTGTGAGTACCAAGTACTGGCTGTACTCGGTGGGTGAGGAGCTACTCTGCTGTCCTGTCGTCTGGGCAAATGGTGAGGATGGTGGTCTGCCTTATTCAGCACTCAGAGACCATAGCCACACATCCGATCACCCTATAAATAAGGCAGACTTCACCATCCTCACCACTTGCCCCGTTGACATGACTCTTCCTTGGTAAAATGGATCACATCATCTCGGTATTATGTCAGTGATGAGACAAAGTTATCATCGAGGTGGGTCGCTTACCAGTGATACCGTCCAGAACGCTATAGAAGGGAAGGTTGTGTATTAGTGACCAAATGTTTTTCTTTTTCTTCAGCTGCTTCACAAAAAGAACAAATTATTAGAAAGTCAATTATTGAGAATGTGAGAAGCAAATTATTGAGAATGTGAGAAGCAAATTATTGAAAATGTGAGAAACAAATTATTGAGAATGTGAAAAGCAAATTATAGAGTTTGTGGGTCAGCAAATTATTGAAAATGTGAGAAGCAAATTATTGAGAATGTGATTAGCAAATTATTGAGAATGTGAGAAGCAAGTTATTGAGAATGTGAGAAGCAAGTTATTGAGAATGTGAGAAGCAAGTTATTGAGAATGTGTTGTTGCCGATGTTTGAACCTTCAACTCTCCCGACAGCGGTGTTGTCCGGAGTGTCGTGACCACCAACTCTCAAGCGACCGCCCGTACTGTTACACAGCTTTAACTTTAATATCACTGAATGCACCAGATCCACCCCTCAGTGTCTGCTGAATGACGCTTCTCTTGCTGTTAATTACTATACCTGAACGATGATTTGAATGGCCATGGGCTCCCTGGAACTAGTGGCCAGAACTGAACGTTACATATTAACTTGGACTTTAATGAGTTTCAGCTGTAATTCTGGCTTTGCTGGTATATAAAATACAGTGTTTGTTTTCATAGTTTGTATAGTCATTCTTGGTGAGTTTAATCATCCTGTGTTGGTTATATCTGGATTATTTTCCACGAATAAACAAAAAAATCCGTCAAAAAATACCTTTCCAACGAAATTTTTCTAATAAACCTCAAATAACCAAATATTTTTGTTAAGGCAGTAAATGAAGCTCTTCTGCTTTACGTAGTTATTAAGTGACTAAATATTTTAATTCCAACTGCCTGTTTCTTGCCCCCAGATAGTAAAACGCTCTATGGAGGGAAAAAAAAAAAAAATTATAATATTATGTATTGACAAATCAAAATTAATTTGCCATACACATTTTTATCAATAACTACTGTATGGTCTGTTCATTAAGTAAATGTCAAATAGCCCCGCCCTCTTTATCTCGCCTTGCTTGTGATTGGCCAGCTAGAAAACAAAGTTAATCAAGTGCTGTAGATTGAAAAATATTTGCTTCCACAGAGAATACTGCCACATCATCCAATCACAAAACCATACGTCATACTTGTGGGCGGGACCGAGTGTGACATTTCCATGATCAACAGACTATATTGTGTTTCTTCTTAAATCTTGTAATATTAGTGGCAGGAGTTAGCTCCTGACCATCCTCGTCAACCCCGGGAGGCTCAGACAGCTGATGGAAAGTCTCAAGGCAATTCTTGGAGCCGTCCAGCACAAAAATTTATTCACGGACGGACAATGGGGGGGGGGGGGGGGGCGCAAACACGCACGCGCACACACACACACTTTCATCGTACTTCTGGTCGAGGAATCCAGAAAATTTACAGAAAAAATTAGTACTTTTCATGTTTTAATCAGATAAAAAGATACAGTATATGTTGTTGCTAACATTTGTGTTCCATCAAGAATAGTGATCCTCTCATAAAAAATAAAATAAATAAATAAATAAATAAATAAAGGTAATGCCTGACGTACTGTGGTTGTCCTGGTCACTTGCCCGCAACACTGTCCCGCCCTGTTATGTGACTAACTACTCGGGTGAGTGTAATGAACCAGTGTTGGATGGTAATAAGTAAGTAATGTGCACCTCTCACAAGTGCCGACCAAAGGCACTAACATTAATTCACCTTCAGTTTTAGCTGGAGTCAATATTTAGTCACCCACAGCCACATCACACAACACTGGATGCATTTTTGTTTATTTTGTCACACAATTACGAGTCATCGAGTTTATTGACTAACTTGAACAACACATCAGTCTGGGTGAGAGGCGGCTCTTCACGGTAGTTCACCTTCCATCGTTGTAAACACGTCAGGTGGTTCATATAGGTCGTTGTGGACGAGTATGTTTATAGGGTAAAGTATTAGGTTCAGAAACGCTCTCACTCTACAGGAGATGACGAAGTAAGATAAACAACACTGGCCAGGATAGTGGTGGTATTGAACACCACACTGGCTAGGATGGTGGTGGTAATGAACACAACACTGACCAGGATGGTGGTGGTAATGAACACAACACTGGCCAGGATGGTGGTGGTAACGAACACAACACTGGCCAGGATGGTAGTGGTAATGAACACAACACTGACCAGGATGGTGGTGGTGGTAATGAACACAACACTGACCAGGATGGTGGTGGTAATGAACACAACACTGGCCAGGATGGTGGTGGTAACGAACACAACACTGGCCAGGATGGTAGTGGTAATGAACACAACACTGACCAGGATGGTAGTGGTAATGAACACAACACTGACCAGGATGGTGGTGGTAACGAACACAACACTGACCAGGATGGTGGTGGTAACGAACACAACACTGGCCAGGATGGTAGTGGTAATGAACACAACACTGACCAGGATGGTAGTGGTAATGAACACAACACTGACCAGGATGGTGGTGGTAATGAACACAACACTGACCAGGATGGTAGTGGTAATGAACACAACACTGACCAGGATGGTGGTGGTGGTAATGAACACAACACTGACCAGGATGGTGGTGGTAATGAACACAACACTGGCCAGGATGGTGGTGGTAACGAACACAACACTGGCCAGGATGGTAGTGGTAATGAACACAACACTGACCAGGATGGTAGTGGTAATGAACACAACACTGACCAGGATGGTGGTGGTAACGAACACAACACTGACCAGGATGGTGGTGGTAACGAACACAACACTGGCCAGGATGGTAGTGGTAATGAACACAACACTGACCAGGATGGTAGTGGTAATGAACACAACACTGACCAGGATGGTGGTGGTAATGAACACAACACTGACCAGGATGGTAGTGGTAATGAACACAACACTGACCAGGATGGTAGTGGTAATGAACACAACACTGCTCAGGATGATGGTGGTGGTAATGAACACAACACTGGCCAGGATAGTGGTGGTAATGAACACAACATTGACCAGGATGGCAGTGGTATTGAACACCACACTGGCCAGGATGGTGGTGGTAATGAACACAACATTGACCAGGATGGTGGTGGTGGTAATGAACACAACACTGACCAGGATGGTGGTGGTAATGAACACAACACTGGCCAGGATGGTAGTGGTATTGAACACCACACTGGCCAGGATGGTGGTGGTAATGAACACAACATTGACCAGGATGGCAGTGGTATTGAACACCACACTGGCCAGGATGGTGGTGGTAATGAACACAACATTGACCAGGATGGCAGTGGTATTGAACACAACACTGGCCAGGATGGTGGTGGTAATGAACACAACATTGACCAGGATGGTGGTGGTAATGAACACAACACTGACCAGGATGGTAGTGGTAATGAACACAACACTGACCAGGATGGTAGTGGTTAATGAACACAACACTGGCCAGGATGGTAGTGGTATTGAACACCACACTGGCCAGGATGGTGGTGGTAATGAACACAACATTGAGAAGGATGGTGGTGGTGGTAATGAACACAACACTGCTCAGGATGGTGGTGGTGGTAATGAACACAACACTGGCCAGGATAGTGGTGGTATTGAACACAATATTGACCAGGATGGTAGTGGTATTGAACACCACACTGGCCAGGATGGTGGTGGTAATGAACACAACACTGGCCAGGATGGTGGTGGTAATGAACACAACATTGACCAGGATGGTAGTGGTAATGAACACAACAATGACCAGGATGATGGTGGTAATGAACACAACATTGACCAGGATGGTAGTGGTAACGAACACAACACTGACAAGGATGGTAGTGGTAATGAACACAACACTGGCCAGGATGGTGGTGGTATTGAACACAACAGTGGCCAAGACTGACTAGTTTACTAGGCTGTACTAGTTAGCCATTGTAGGGTAGGGTGCGCCATAAACACCTGACGGTTTTTAAATTTTGAAAACCAGCCCACCCACACTGCGGCGCTACCATACTAACGGTCATCGTGCACAGCTTGAAATAAATTCTCCATGTACATGGCAATGAGTCTGTATGTTTCAGTAAATCTTTCCAATTTGCATAATAATATATATATATATATATATATATATATATATATATATATATATATATATATATATATATATATATATGAAGGTAATGGATATTTCGATGAACTATCAGTGAAGGTCTCACAGAAACTGAGACAACTGAATCCAGTTACAGATATATTCATATATGCGAACTGTATTTACATTAAAAGTAGTACCATGTTTAACACTGAAACAAGTTAATGACTCGACCAGTGGTTTTTTTTTTTTTTTTTTTTTTTTTTTTTTTTTTTTATGGGGAATAGTCCACCCGGGCACAGGTCATCAACCCACATCGGGGCCTAGGGGCGAAAAAATAAGAATAAAAAGAAATTAAAAATAGAAAAGGTTATATTAATCTACACCCCGAGAATACCGGAAAATCAGCTTTTTGAAGTGAGACAGATTGTACGAGTGTGGAAACATCGAAGAAGGCAGAGCATTCCACAGTTTGGCTGTGTGAGGAAAGACGGATGTACTAACGGGTTATTCTAGTGTGACCGACATCCACAGAGAAATGGTGGGCACCGCAGGCAAGACGTATGTTACGAGCCCACGGCCTTGCCGGCGGTACACAGGATGCCAAATCCACCGAACGAAGCCCGTTAAAGTAAGTGTAAAAGAGAGAGAGTGAAGCAATATTGCGGCGAAGAGAAAAGGAAGAGAGATTGTCGACTAAATGAGGAGAGTTAATAAGACGAAATGCCTTTGATTCCACGCTGTCTAACAGTTGGACAGAGCCACCCCAGATATGAGAGCAGTACTCTAAGTTAGGACGAATGAATCCCTTTTATACTTGAAGCAACTGCTTAGGAGTGAAGTAGCTACGGCATCTGTACAGCATTCTCAGGGTGTCAGAACCAGAGATGTGAGAACTGCAACCATTGTGGCTGGTGGAGGCCAGGATCAACTGCAGGTGGATGGCGTCTTAAAGGGTAAAGAATACAGGGATGATGTGTGACGTCCCGTATCAAGCTGTTGCTCGTACGAATATTGTGTACCCGCTCCAAAAAGTATCTTTATGGATGGGTCCGATGAATTACGAAATGAAACACCGCGACTCTTGTTGTCTTGGTAGGGTGTTCAATATCCTTTGTCCGTTGTGTCATATTGTCTAACACAAAATCCTGAACATACTTTTTGGAGTGAGTACCAGATTATGAACCAATTTAACATCTTGATATAAATAAAAGTGTTGAAGTGCTATAGATCAGTGTACTCCTGCGGCTGTACAAACACCAAACAATTGAACAAAAGCCAAGTTTCAGAGAGGTTTTATATGACGCAAAATAACACACAAGTCTCTTACGGGTCAGGGAAGATGACGTGTACACAAAACAGATGCTGATGCTATGATGTATTACTGCGCCTTAACACCTTAGGTCTTTAAGGGAGTATTACTGATTACTACTACACCAGACACCAACGTTAAGTGAACTTGCTTATTATTATTATTATTATTATTATTATTATTATTATTATTATTATTATCAATATTATTATTATTATTATGAGTGTTGTGGGGAGGAGAGAAATTGTGTAGCGAAAGAATTTAACAAGAAATATATAAAGACCAAAGTAAGAGAAATCCTTATTCATAATTTTCTTTACATTTCTCAGTAAAACATTCCTCAGTATTCAAGATTTTCTTTTTCTGGAAGACATGAATCCTCACTTACCACGATGGTTTAGGGTCTATTCATTAATGGTTTACCGACACATGGTTAACTAAACCAGTCATATTTGTCATTTGTAGCGTCTTTGCACTCACTTACGTTTATTGGATTTGTTTCTCCAGAATCCTCGGTAGTGAAAAGTCAAATAGATTGGATGGCAGATGACATATTGTTCCTTCTCGAAATGTGTTTTTTAGGGAGTTTTTCTTCACTGTTTTCATCGTTCTTCTTGTAACTGGCTACAGATAAGTGTGACTATCTTTATCTAAGAGAACATGTTGACCAGAGAGAGGGACGGTGACCACTGTATCTTGAACCAGGCAAATATTTTTTAAACTCTCACACCCACACACATTCATCTACCCACGCACACATTCACCCACCCACACACACACATTCATCCACCCATGCACACGTTCACCCACCCACACACACACATTCATCTACCCACACACTCACCCCAACACATCCACACTCTTCTCCAAATCTATATCGGGATTCAGATTAGCATATACATTCTGCTACGGAATGTGACGTTAAAAAAATTACTCATTTAAACGTCGACAGGTGAAGGAATCGTGAGCTAGAATCCAAAATTGGTTCTTGTTGTTGGACCATATTACGTTTGGCTGATAATTATAATAAAGACTTGTAGCTAACTCACCAATTTATCTTTTATTACTGTCAATAGAGGCAAACAGCCCTCACAGGCCGGGTAGTTCACCTCTGTGACTGTGAAGTTAATTGTTAAGATGTTGGAAATGTGAAAGACGATATACAAGACGGGAATGAGATGTCATCACATTACGGTGCCCAGCAGGTAGATTGGCTACAGCGATACCTGTATATCGGCTCACACTGGCAGCATTAGTAGTACCAAACAGGTACTACTTACTATCCTGCCCTGTAAACTTATTAACCTCCCCTATAAACTTACTATCCTGCCACGTAAGCTTATTCTCCTGCCCTGTAAACTTACTATCCTGCCTTGTAAACTTACTATCCTGCCCTGCAAACTTACTATCCTGTCCTGTAAACTTATTATCCTGCCCTGCAAAACTTATTATCCTGACCTGTAAACTTACTATCCTGCCCTGTAAACTTATTATCCTTCCCTGCAAATTTACTATCCTGCCCTGTAAGCTTATTATCCTGCCCTGCAAACTTATTATCCTGCCCTGTAAACTTGCTATCCTGCCTTGTAAAATTACTATCTTGCCCTGCAAACTTATTATCCTGCCCTGTAAACTTATTATCCTGCCCTGTAAACTTATTATCCTGCCCTGTAAACCTATTATCCAGCCCTGTAAACTTTTAGATTCATATCATTAACTTCTACCTGGTAACCATAGCAACGCAATTCCTGGCAATAATACGGTTCAGGACATCAAAAGTTATAGAAGGGAATCGTTAGTCTGCCATTACGATAACGAGATAATGTGACCTGCGTGACGGTGGTAATATTGGCTCAAACTTGGCAATTTGGGTTATCAAAGGAACGAGTCTGTCTCCTTCCTGCCCAATGATACCTGACCTTTTGATCTCCTTTCACCTCCAGTTAATAATAATAATAATAATAATAATAATAATAATAATAATAATAATAATAATAATAATTTTGGGGGCCCATTTAACCTCACTTTTTGAGACAACTGAACTATGTTTGCTGATTCTATACCGGACTGCTGCCAACTGAACTATTTTTGCTCACATCAAGTTTGTATTAAACTAAATATGTGGTGCCCACTTCCTGATTGTTTTCATTGCTAATTAATCCGTTCAATACGTTGTTTTCTTATCTATAATATTCTGACTACCGCCAAACGATTTTATTCAGGTAAGGAAGTTCCATCTCGTAGTCAATCTTCGCTGCTTCTACAAGACATAGATTCAAACATATTCTTAATTCATTTGTCATAAATGCTGCCTCCTACAAATGAGCACCTTACTTAGAACATGTATTCATCCCCCTCTCATCCTATTGTAACTTTAGCATTTTCATCGGGCTGAGAAAACCCGTCGGCATCGTCAAAGTATTACTCTGCATTGCCATCTCTCCCGACTGACAAACACTTTCTCTCCTAACGCCCGGTACCCCCACCCCCCCCCCCCCCTCCCTCTGCTCCCCACAGAAGACACCTACCCCGACACACCCCTTCCTCTCCCTCACTTGTGAATGCTAGAATTCACATTTCAGTCGGGGTTCACACCTAAGGGAAGAGAGAGGATTGGCAACGCTAAGTGGTAAACGCGGGAGCGGAATTAACTGTACATAGGATAGGAAAGGTGAAAGGAGGGAAGAGGGTGATTAAGTGATAATAAAGAGAGACAGAAGGGGAGAGGATAAGAGTAAGACTGAAAACGAATAAAGTAATGGTATAAAGAGGAAGAAGCAACAAGTTAAGCCAAATAACCAAGGCCACAACACTGTCCAATATAGGAGGATAAAAGTTTACAAACAAGAAAATATCATTATTTTCACACCAAGTTATGTCATAGAAAAAATGAAAAACTCTACATTCGACTGTCGTGTTGTTGTTTCTGTACAATAATGCCGTAAACTGGGAACATGTGTTTGTAAACATGTTCCTGCACTGGTGGTTAAACAAAATTTGACTCCGCGGTGGACGTGTATTCCAGTAACTATTATTTTATGTCATCAACAAAAGCGGAACTCTTCACAACGTAACAAAAATACATAAATGGATTCTTCATCGAGTGGTCATGAAAGGCTTTTGTATGTCCATAACCTGTGTTTAGTTTACCTGTTTCTTCGGCGGTATCTGGCAATTAGTCTATTGCAAAGATCGTGTCTTATACAAAGGTCCGTAGACTCGTGGCTATGTCTATTTATGTAGGTGGAAGACACTCTGACATACTGTACCATCTCCCTCATCCACCTCCCAATTTGTTTCAATTCTTATCAGGTGGCAGAATATTACACTAACTTACCATCTAAAGCTCACCTAACCTCCCCATCCTTGGGAAGCTTAAGGATGCAGCTCGGGCATATGGTCGAAAAAATTATTTCTTCTTTTAAATCAAGAAGACGAAGGCAACTTTCCTCATAACGGCCCTGAAATTTCAGTGCTGTATGGCCATCGCTGCTAAAACAAAACCCCCATTCAGTGAAACATTACTTCTATGTTGCCCCAGCGGTGAGGTCCCCGGCCGTCAAGGCCAAAGTTCACTATGTGAACTTCAAATGGACGTAGCTGTGCTAAATGTGGGTCGATTTTTTTATTTTTTTTTTATTTGATCGTTTATTTCTTTTTTTACAATTTGGTACTTCAATAATTTTAGATTATAACCGTCATATGTAAAAAAATTCAAAGTTTTACTGAAATATGGGTATTTCAAACTTCAACCCGATATTCTGTTTTCAAATTTTGTTCGATTTATA
>CAUDMG010001270.1:0-30000 GCA_958450375.1 Homarus gammarus
GCGTCTAGACTCTCTCTCTCTCTCTCTCTCTCTCTCTCTCTCTCTCTCTTTCCTTTTTGTACAAATTTACGAAAGAAAAAGGTTGACGACGGAACTGGAAAACGCACGAAAGAATTGAACAAATAATTATTGTCGTCTGTTTCTTGCTCACTCCATTCACTTCATCTGTGATTATGAGGTTAAGGAAATGGATAAAATAAGAGTGAGGAAGAAATAGGGATAAAGTAGGAGAAGGAAGAGGTAGGAAGAGAAGGAGGAGGGAAGATGAAGAAGAGACAGGAAGAGGAAGATGAAGAGGGAAGAGACGGGAGAAGAGGAGGAATAAATAATGGTTGAATCAGAGAACACTGCCACAGGCTAATGACAGACGGACGTTATATTCGCCGTATATTGACGTATTGTTGGCGTATTTGTAGTGTAGTGGCGTATTATTGGCGTATTTGTAGTGTAGTGACGTATAGTGGCGTGTTTTGGCGTATTTTTGGGCGTATTTGTGAATGTTGAAAACGTTTCGTGGAACAGTTTGGAAGTATTTTGTATAGTATATTTAGTATTTTGGCGTATTTTAGGGCGTTTAGTGGAGTATTTTAGGGCGTATTATGGCGTACTTTAGGGCGTATTGTAACGTATTTCTGGTGTCGTGTATTGTGTGTGTATTGTTGGCCATTTTGGATGTATAGTGCCAGAGGGATGGAAGGAGGGAGGGAAGGACAGTACTATATTTAGCGGTGTCGACATAAAAGAGCAACAGTCACCAACAAAAGACATGCTCCCATTTTCTCTCCCTCACTTACTCTCGCTCCTCAATTGGGAAGGGGAAAAAAAAGTTCTCCTCCATTGCACTTCCTTCCCTCTTAAAATCTCTTGTTTGAGCCCACCTACAGGCGAGGGCTGCATAATTACTTGTTTATCTTTATCATATAGTGTGTGTGTGTGTGTGTGTGTGTGTGTGTGTCTATCTATTTTCCTTCTCACATTTTGGTTCTTGTATCTCTTGTTTTTTGTCGTCATTTTTGTTTGTTTTGTTCTTCCTTCACTCTCTTCTAGCCGTTGTTTTCCCCTCTTTTTTTCTTCTTCTCTTTCACTTCAACTTTGTTAACAACACAGGTACAAAAGCCGGGTTTGTTTACAGCGAGTTTGGAGGGATAATTAGGTTTCAGATCCACGTCTTTTAAGTTGGCCAGACTAAGGTTATGTGTTGTGAACCCGTCTCTCTTAAGCCTCCTTTCTTCTTGTTGAATCTAACAATAACATGATCACTTTTATAGATGGCTTTATTCTTTTTTCTCAACCTTTATTATTTACTCCTAGAAGTATTGTCCTGTTTCGTTCTTTGTGTTTATTTATTTGAGAACATCATAACTGTTCTTACCACATGATTGCGTTTTTTTCTTTTTTTTTTTTTAATTTTATATAATATTTTTGTGTATTATTTTTTTCTTCTTGGATGCCCCCCAAAGCTTTCATCTCGTGTTTCCTTCTTTCGGGTATTTGGTTTTTCTTTGGAGAAGTGTTTGAAAATTTAATGATGGTTTATTGGTAATTGTCTGAGTTTGTTCTTTACATTCAGATCACTTTTACATATTCACCCAAAACAGTATTTTAAGAACAAACGTAAATAAGAATTAAATAAAATAAAAATTATCGGATCATTCCTGACAGTATTTGAAGATAAATTACATTAATATTTCTATGAATAATAATTAATCCAATAATTTATCTTCTATAGCGGCGTAAACGTTGGTATATTTGTCTTTGTATTAAACATGTGATGAAAATTTATCTCAAAGTTTAATTATGTGATGTTAGCATATTAATGTCCTGTTATTGTTGTTGTCATTATAATTCATCCATGGTATTTTTTCTTGTGTGTGTGTGTGTGTGTGTGTGTGTGTGTGTGTGAACTCTACCTCACATCACCGTCCCTTCTGCCACCTCACCTCTCCCCGGGTACAAGAAAGACGCAAGAAAAAGCATAAAAAAGAACAAGAAGATGAGGGCAGTGGTTCAACAGGTGCGGTGGTGCAGTTATACAAGAGATTAGGCAAGAAGTGCTTACCTTATATTGCCTGAGTGGGTGAGAGGGGTGAGAGGGGCGGGGTGAGAGGAGGAAGAAGAAGGTTGGGGAGAACAGGAAGGTGAAAAGGGAGAGAGAGAAGTGTTTGAACAGAAGGAAAAAAGGGGAGGAGGAGGGGGGGGGGGGGAAGGAAGAGGGAGGAAGGAAGAGATGAAGAGGAGAGGAGGTAGAAATATAATACCCTTACACTCCCTCACCCTCGACTATAACAACCAGTACCATCACATACCTAAACTACATCATTATCCCAACTACCACCAGCCCCCAATACCAACAACCACCACTACTACCCCTTCTCCACAACCAACCACCACAACTACTAGCACCCTATTACCAACTACCACCACTACCAACTATCACAAACTACCCCCCATTATATATCAACCACCACTACCAGCCCACTACCACCACCACCACTACCAACCACCACCACTACCAACCACCACAAACTACCACAATCACCAACCACCATCACCACAACAACCAAACACCCAAACTTGAACCCCAACCTGACCAAACTTTTAGGTTGAGAAGCTGTAGACGGTCTCATCATGCCTAGGTCGTAAACATCTCTCTCTCTCTCTCTCTCTCTCTCTCTCTCTCTCTGATGAAATAATTAGTGTGTGCAGGTGTATGTGTGTATATATGCATGATGTTTACATGTGTGTGTGTATATATGTACAGTATATAAATATGTATGTAAGAATGTATGTATGTATATATGTTGATTTATGTAGGTACGTTTGTAAATATTGCTATGTGTACCGCTTGGGTCCCCCCCTCCCCCCACACACACAGGTGAAATATAACTGATAGATAGATAGATAGATTGATAGATAGAGCTTGGGTTAGATAGAATAGGTAGATGTTATTCACTTCGGTAGATAACCTTACCATTCAAACACACTTAAATGATCCTTTCTCACGGTCTACAGGACACACACACACAACAACCACCTCGCACACACACACACACACACACACACACACACACACACACACACACTCTACTACACATCCTTCTCACTCCAACACAGACTTTGTCACATCTCCCTCTTGCAGCAACACACACTCTACCACACTTGCCTCTCACTACAACACACTTTTTTCACAACATTCAGTCCACCACACACGTTCTTACCCTCTCACTCCAGCACACACACTACTGTACATGACTCTACCTCCGCCCCCCCACCCTCGCGCCCCGGTGATACGAGGTCACCGGGCAATGATAGTAATCATAATAACACCACAATTCCTCACGACGCCGACTCGATAAGTCAATTACCCGGCGGGAGGCACAACACGCGTGGACTCCGGGCGAAGGGGGGAGCTGAAGACACACAGAGACCACCAACAGGTGAAGGAGTTAACGGACAGAACTTTTGACAGGTGGAGACGGTGATGTTGACAGGTGAACACGTGTGTACATTGCAGTGTTGACAGGTGAAGGAAACTGTATACCTGGGGCTAAGGACGTCTCATGACCAGTGATAACAGGTGTGTAGACGGCACTGACGTCAGAGGAAGGCAGGTGTGTACGGGAGTGTGACGAAAGGTAATACAGGTATCCAAATCAGGATTCATATACATGTGATGGTAAAACTGCGTGGAGACAGGTGCGTCTAACTGACAGTAGTGACAGATCATATAACTAAGTGAAAATAAACAGCTAAACGGTGACGGTATATTTATAATTATAGAAAGACTGTAATCTCTCTCTCTCCATACACACACTATAGCAGCCATGAAAAGCAAATTATGTTATAGAGAAAATGTGAACTTCTTTTAAGTTACTGAGTAATGTGTAATATAAATGCGCTGGTCTTTCACGCCGATTTACAAAGGTGATTCATTTTAATTAAAGTGTCGGAAGGCTTAGGTGAGTTTTTTACAGGTGTGGAGAAGTGTTGTGAGCAAATGATGATTAATACAGGCAGTTCCCCCCCCCCCCCCCCCCCCCGGTGTTGTGATGAAGTCTCTCTCTCTCTCTCTCTCTCTCTCTCTCTCTCTCTCTCTCTCTCTCTCTCTCTCTCTCTCTCTCTCTATCGTGTTGACGTGCTAAAGCTGGTAAGAGTGACAGATAATAGTACAGACACTCAGCAGCTTCCAACCCTGTAATCTATCTCTCCAAACACTGCCTAAAATTTCACACTGATCCACCCAATGTGAAGTAGATGATTGATGTGTGTGTGCGTTTTGTGTGTGTGTGTGTGTATGTGTGTGTGTGTGTGTGCATGTTGTATGTTTCTGTGTATGTGCGTTTGTGTGTATCTTTTGTGTTTTGTGTGTGTGTGTGGTTATTTGTACGTGTTTGTTTGTGTGTCTATGTGTGTGTGTATGTTTCTACTTCCCTATCTTTGCTTTATAATCTATATAAATGTACTGTACTTCAATGTGTATAAGTTTGTGCGTTTCTATATGTAAATTTATATATGTGTGTTTATATAGTTCATTTATATATACAACTATATTATTTCTTGTAAATAAACATCGGAAGGAATTAAAACATCCATCCATTCAATCTATCAATTTATTCAACTAATTATTTGTTCAATCATCATTCTGTTTATTTATTTATCTATTTGTCAATCAACCAATCTACTGTGTCTATCTGTCTATTCATCAATCCAGTCTATATCTGTCTGTGTCTGTCTGTGTCTATCTGTCTATTCATCAATCCAGTCTATATCTGTCTGTGTCTGTCTGTCTGGCTGGCTGGCTATCCATCACATCTATCAGTCTATCAATCTATCAAAATGCAAGATTTAGGAGTAATGATAAGTAGGAAAGAGGGGTAACAAAGTACCTCACTTGGAATAAGCAGTTCAGTTCTGGTCACCGTACTACAGAATGGATACAGAATCCCTAGAATTAATTCAGAGGAAAATGACAAGACTAATAATCCAGGGTATTACGAACCTTGAATACAGAGACAGATTAAAGCACATAAATTTGTACTCCCTGGAGAGACGTAGAGTGAGGGGCGATATGATCGAGGTGCATAAATGGAAGTCAGGAAACTCGTACAAATGGTTTTAAATAAGACAAATAGCGCTGCAGTGTGTGTGTGTGTGTTGATAAATAAGTTGTATATACACTAACTCAAGATAAGGAAGCATTCGTCGTACAAATGATAATGTAAATAAAAAGGAACAGGAACACTTTGGTAAAAGAAGAAATACTTGGAACATTTTTCTGGTTGTTCCGCCTCAATTCCAACTCGCATCTGCTTTGACTATATATTACATTATTTGTTTGTTGTGTCTCGTGCATAAGGAAAGCTGCTTTTATCGCGCCTTTCAGTTGGAAAATCAGCGCCTTTGTATTTCTTACATCATCTATTTTATGTAATACAGATTCACGTATAAACATATTATTGTTATGTATGTAAAATATAGTTTTGTGTTGGCATAATTTTCATCTGAATTATGAGAGAGACAGACAGAGACCGAGAGATACACACAGACAGACAGAGGCCAACAGACAGACGAACAGAGATAGTCAGACAGACACAGAGACATTCATACAAGAGAAAACACAGACAGGCATAGAGCGACAGACACACAGAGAGACAGTGATAGGCAGACGGACAGACAGGCAATCAGAGTGAGAAAGGCAATCGGGCAGAGACAGCTAGACAGACAGAGACCGATATTGTAAGAAAGACAAACACACAGAAACCGACAGACAGACAGACAGAGTGTTTCTGCCCGTCTGTCTGACTGTCTCTGTCTGTCTGTCTCTTTCGTCTGTGTTAGTCTCCGTCTCTGTTTCTGTCTGTCCCTCTCCTTCTGTCTGTCTGTCTGTTTGCTGTCTGTGTGTGTCTCTGTCTATCTTTCTTTGTTTCTCTGTCTGTCTCCGTCTGTCTATCTGTCAGTTTCTTTATGTCTGTCTGTCAGTCTCTGTGTGTCTGTCTGTCAGTCTCTGTATGTCTGTCTGTCTGTCTATTTCTGTCTCGGTATGTCTGTCTTTCTCTCATTCGTTATCTGTCTGTCTGACAGTCTCATTTTGTCTATATCTGTTTGTCTAACTGTCTTTGTCCGTCTGTCATTTGGTCTGACTGTCTCTGTCTATCTGTCTGTATGTCTGTTCTATCTTTATCACTTTGACTATATGTCTGTCTGTCTGTATGTCTTTCTCACCCTGTTTGTCTCTCTGTCATTCTTTCTCACTCTGTCTGTCTTTCTCACTCTGTCTTCACTCTGTCTGTCTTCTTCACTCTGTCTGTCATTCTCACTTTGTCTGTCTCTGTCTGACTGTGTGTCTGCGTCTTTCTCTGCCTGTCATATCTTTCTCACAATGTAGGTCCCTGTCTGACTGTCTATCTGTATGTCTGCCTCTGCCTGTCTACCTTTCGCATTCTGTCTGTCTGTCTGACTATCTCTGTCCGTCTGTCTGTGTGTGAGTGTCTCTGCCTGTGTGTCTCTCAGTCTATTTATCTTTGTGTCTCAATATTTGTCTGTTTCAGTTTATGTCTGTCTGGCAGACAGAGACAGACAGACAAAGACAAATACAGATAGAGATTGAGACAAACAGACAGAGACAGACAGACAGAAACAGACACACAGACAGAGATTGAGATACAAAGACAGACAGAGACTGAGACACACACAGACAGAGACCAACAGACAGACACAGACCAACAGACAGACAGAGAGATTCCTACAAGTTGTTATTATTTCTTCTTTTACCAAAGTGTTCCTGTTGCTTAACAATTCAATCAGATACGTTATGGTTACGTGGTGAGTCAAGGGACAGTTGTCTGTTTCAGTTTGGGTGACAGCGGTCGAGCCTGAGAAGAGCGCCGGACCTTCTTATTTACGGCGATTCCTTCTTTATCTTGAGTTAGTAGCCAAGATTGGCTGTAAAAGGGCCACACACAGCGTCAATACAATTGTAACTCTGCTATTTGAGTATAAATTCATACAAATCCTGAGAAAAACTACGTAAATATATGAATTATTAAAGAAAAACAACAAAACCAACAAATGTAACATAAAAGAACCTTCAGAAAAGCCGACAGTAGACCCGTGGCGGTGGCCTGTAGCACCGCCGGGACCAGGTCGAGGCTGGGCCCAGCCTGTTGCTCACAACTGATCACTCGGGTATGGAAGTGCTTTATGGTAGTGTGCTGTGGTGTAGGGTAGTGTAGTGTGCTGTGGTGTAGGGTAGTGTAGTGTGCTGTGGTGTAGGGTAGTGTAGTGTGCTGTGGTGTAGGGTAGTGTAGGGTAGGGTACTGTAGTATGATGTTGAGAGGAGAGGGGATGGAGGTATCCCTTTTCGCCTTTTTTATTTACTTAATCTTTATCCCTTTTGTCTCTCTCTTCCCTAACCTTTATCCAGCCCTCTCGTTCTTTCTTCTTTATCCATATTCCATCTTTATCTTTAATATTCATCTCGTTATGCTTACTTGTCTCAGCGTCTTGAAACGTGTGTGTGTGTGTGTGTGTGTGTGTGTGTGTGTGTGTGTGTTTGTAAAGGTGTTGGGAAAAGGTTGTAGGGGTATCGAGATATTAATGTTGTCTAGCACTCAGGATGAAAGGAAACTCTAATGTGGTTTTCTTGTATAATATATAAGTTATATGATAGACTGTCTGGTGCTGGAGGTGCCGTGTGGTGAGGGGCTGCTTGGTAGAGACGTTCGGTGAGTAGCGTGTTGAAGGAGGTAGATGTGCAGGAGCTTCGTTATAGAATATGTTGCCTGTTGCTGGCCTCCTGGTTGAATGAATGCTGGACAGCTAGGAGCTTGCTGGAGGAGGTGTTGCGTGTTCAGGAAGATGGGCCAGAATGAGAGTTGGTTGGTGAGGAAGCTCAGAGAAGGACAGCTGGCAGGAGCGAGGACCGCCAGGCAGGCGAGGAGGAACTAAGGCAGCCAGGCATCGGCGGAGGAGGAGGTGTTGCTAGTTCAAGAAGAATGGTCACTCACTCAAGCAGTGGCGGTTCTTGAAAAAAAAAATGGAGGGACTGCAAGCCTCACACCGAGTCCCCACCAAACAATAAGCATGGAATTTCAGAGCAGTACAAGCAGGAACAAAGAATATACACGCCAGTTTAACATCAGTGTTTATCAGAAATGTGAATGGCTCTGTGGTTGTGACGAGGCAAATACTTTATTCTGCTTTCCATGCTTATTGTTTGGTGGGGACTCGGTGTGAGGCTTGCAGTCCATCCATTTTTTTTTTCACGAGCCGCCACTGATTATCGGTCAGAATGTATCTCAAAGGAGAGACAGAGCTTATATACCCAACAGCAGCCGCTATGAGTCATGTTGGGAAAACCCAGAAAGTCGCCGGTGAGTAGTTTCGTTGCTAAGATACGGTAACATCTGGTTGGTTGCTCGGGAAGGCGGCACATTGGAATGCGATACGCAGTTTGTAGGGGAGACGTCCACTACAAGGTTATTGGTTTTGCTATGCTCGCTCTCTCATTATCAAGCCTCATCTCCCCCCATCCCCACCCCTGACCTCTCCATCCACCTGACTGCTTCTCGGGAATATTGAAACATATACGCTATGTTTTTTGAGAGGCAGTAGATACAGGTTGTTCATCCTGCCAATATTTGTTGATTTTTTTCTCTCTCTCTCTCCCTATCTCCCTACCTCTCCCCCTCTTTCTCTCCCCTCCCTCCCTCTCTCTCCCTACGTCTGTCCCCCCCTGTTTGTGAGTGAGGAGTGAGGGAGCAATGCATCAAGAGTTTCACCACTCTTCATAATATGGTTCAGCATATTTGGATAAAACGTATCAGGGAGGGAAAGCCAATCAACGAACGAGATGATTAGAAGGAAGGTTTTTATTGGTTAAAAAAAAATTATTTTCTTGGACCTCTCGCAGTACAACATGGATGCTTATCTATATGTTAATGCGTCGAGAAATTAAAAAATGGAATGATTTATCTTACTTATATATGTGTGCGTGTATAGACATAACGCACGCACGCACACAAAGCAATTACATATACAGACACGCACTCACGCAAGCAGAGAGACAATCACGGACACAGACGAACACAAACAAGTGGTGATGTAAAAAAATAAACGAAAAGAGAGAACCAGATAAGAGAGACAGAGACGTATAGACAGACAGACGATGACAGGAAGGGGAGACAGAAAGCCCAAGAATAAAAACAGGAAACCCAAAGACAGTGAACAAATGAGAGAGAGAGAGAGAGAGAGAGAGAGAGCTAACGAAGAACGGCAGTAATTACCCAGATATCAATCGACTGTTCTCAAGACGTGTGTGTGGCCGAGGTTATACACAGCCTGCAGGGAACAATAGTTAAGGCGCTAATAACTGCCTTAAACACTCTTGTCATTACGGGTCTTATCTCTGAGGAGGAAGTTAAGAAACGAGGCAAAGATGAAGAAGACTGCCATGAGATTAAGACGATGATAAAGATGATGTGGAAGGAGATAAAGAGAGAGATGAGTAAACAGGATAATAGTGGATTGATATATTGAGTTCTTGTTCTTGTTCTTCTTCTTCTTCTTCTTGTTCTTGTTCTTGTTCTTCTTCTTGTTCTTCTTCTTCTGTTGTTTTATTGTTGTTGTTGTTTTTGAATAGTTGAAGCCAAAAACGATAAGTAATTATCTTGATTAATTTGGATGTAACTATGATATTGTCTTAATTGATATTTAAGTACGCTTATTTACGTCTCCTGTCATTGATATAAGAGATTTTAAATAATCACACTTAAGAAAGCCACTTAATCACACTTAAAGGCTTCATCAGTCCAAGTCGAGTTGTTTAGTAGTAATCGCACTTGGAATAATTTATCTTTTCATTCCAAGTGTCTTAAGTAATCGCACTTTAGGACATTATCCACAAAATCCACAGATCTTAAGTAATTGCACTTAACACTACATGTGGTCCAAGTGTTAAGTAATTGCACTTACGATCTCGACACTTTTAAATAATCCTCACTTAAGGGATAATTACACTTGAAAATCATTCTACTTAAGGTTTTAAGTCGTTACGGATAAGGCACTCAAGTCATCATACTCAACACCTTAGTCATCGTTCTCACTGTCTTAAGTCATCATACTCAACACCTTAGTCATCGTTCTCACTGTCTTAAGTCATCACACTCAACACCTTAGTCATCGTTCTCAGTGTCTTAAGTCATCATACTCAACACCTTAGTCATCGTTCTCAGTGTCTTAAGTCATTATACTCAACACCTCAGTCATCGTCCTCACTGTCTTAAGTCATTATACTCAACACCTCAGTCATCGTCCTCACTGTCTTAAGTCATCATACGCAACACCTCAGTCATCGTTCTCAGTATCTTAAGTCATCATACCCAACACCTTAGTCATCGTTCTCAGTGTCTTAAGTCATCATACCCAACACCTTAGTCATCGTTCTCAGTGTCTTAAGTCATCATACTTAACACCTTAGTCATCGTTCTCAGTGTCTTAAGTCATCATACCCAACACCTTAGTCATCGTTCTCAGTGTCTTAAGTCATCATACTTAACACCTTAGTCATCGTTCTCAGTGTCTTAAGTCACCATACCCAACACCTTAGTCATCGTTCTCAGTGTCTTAAGTCATCATACCCAACACCTTAGTCATCGTTCTCAGTGTCTTAAGTCACCATACCCAACACCTTAGTCATCGTTCTCAGTGTCTTAAGTCATCATACCCAACACCTTGGTCATCGATCTCAGTGTCTTAAGTCATCATACCCAACACCTTAGTCATCGTTCTCAGTGTCTTAAGTCATCATACCCAACACCTTAGTCATCGTTCTCAGTGTCTTAAGTCATCATAGCCAACACCTTAGTCATCGTTCTCAGTGTCTTAAGTCATCATACGCAAACTCGTAATCGTAGTTTTTTTTCCCCCGTAATCTAACCTGAGCTCATTTCATATCATTACACTTAGGTTTAATGGGTCGCAATTCAAATTGTTGTTCTGGCTGTGGGTCGCAGTAAAAAACGTTTGAAAAACATTGTTCTAATATGTATGAGAATATATTCGTCGCTGTCACTAATATTTACGTGTATTTATCCACATATATTCTTATCACCCAGACGTACGTGATAGCCAAAGTGGGAGGAGTGAAGGACAATGGTATATTATTGTGTGGGGCTGGCAACAAGTCGATCTAATGTGTATTTAGAGAAGAAGAGGCGATATTTCATGACAAGTGTCGTGAGTGTGTAGGGGGTGTGTGGGGGAGTGTTATTGTGTGGGCAGTGTTGTGGGTGAAGAATTGATGTGAGGGAGTGTTGGTGTGCGGGAGGAAGGGTAAACGGGAAAAGGCATTACTTCACTGAGAGACTGGTGCTAACTTGGCATCAGTAGATAAGCATAAAATAATAAACATAAAATCCTTTAAACAAAGAAAACACAGATAAACACCGAAGATAAGAGAAGATAAGAAAAACAAAAGTAATAAGAGTAAAATATTCAAATTTTGGTAAGATAATAAGATAAGTGACTGCTGGACAGGACCATAAGACATGGTGCCTTGTTGGGGGTCTAGTTCGGAGTTTATTTTTACAGCATAACATAGTGGTCCAGGTTCCAGGTCATAGTTATTTATTTTAGTTGAGTAAATTTTCTCGGGATATGAAGGATAAAAATGGTGTGTGTGTGTGTGTGTGTGTGTGTGTTACAATTTTAAAGCGTTCACTTATATGTAAAAGCTTGTAAACCCGGACCATTACGCTTTATAAACTCTCACCATCACCCTACCACATCACCATTAAAACTCACCATCACCTCTTCTCTTATATCTCACCATTACGTCACCATCATTCCTTTCACCTCACCATCATTTCACCATAATATCACCATTCTCATCGTTACCTCACTGTGGCCTTCCCAAGAACTTCACCATCTCTTTTACTATCACCATCACCTCACCATTACTTCACCATAACACCAGGGTCCGTTGCTACCCACACGATGACGTCACCATCTGCAACGAGGACAATTTTTCTACTCCATGTCCGGTGCTTCTGGCTCGTGTGAGTAACCATAGTGTAGGTGTAGACAGCGGTGGTGAGAGTGCACTTGGTAGGCCTCTCCATTGTGGGTGAGAGTATGAAAGGCAGACACTCATAATATTTAAAGTGTTTACCATGGAAGCTGTGACCCCCCCCCCCCCCTAGTTCGCCAGGCCACCGCCAGGGGGACATTGATCAACATTCCAGAAGTTGTATCTATGTTACTTGTGGTATTTTTGCAGTTTTTCTTAAATAATTGATTTATTTTCGCAGTTCTTAACGTGATTTTAAACTCCAATAGCAGAGTTACCGTGTTTATAACTGTTTGGTATTCTTTTGTATGTGTTTTGGTATAGGTTCTTGCAAAATTTCTTCATGATTCACGACACTCATACACACGACAGTCAAACACGCACACACAAGTGTATCTTGAGTTAGTAGCCAAGATTGGCTGTAAAAGGGCCACACACAGCTTCAATACAATTGTAACTCTGCTATTGGAGTATAAATTCATACAAATCCTGAGAAAAACTACGAAAATATATGAATTATTAAAGAAAAACAACAAAACCACCTTCACAAAAGCCGACAGTAGACCCTGGCGGTGGCCTGACGAACTACGTCTAGCACCGCCGGGAGCAGTTCGAGGCTGGGCCCAGCCAGTTGCTTTTTTTTTTTAATGGGAATTAGCCCACCCGGGCACAGATCAAACGACCCACAACGGGGCCTGGGGGGGGGGGGGGGTGCGAAAAAGGAACAGAAATAAATTTAAAATATAGAAGAAAAAGGTTATACTGTGTTAATGTACACCAGGAGGAGGGTTTCTGTTTACTGGGGTTGGCGTCTCTTGGTGCCCCAGCAGGTGATTGGTGCTTTGGTAGAGTTAGTTTGTCTAACTGTCTCTGTCCGTCTGTCTCTCAGTCTCTGTCTGTAAAAATCGGTCAACTTAAAATCATTAAATTCGCTGGATGGCCAAAAAGATAATAATATCATCAATTCCATATATTTTAGAAGGACTTATTCAGTTTTGTTGAAATCATGGACATACAAAGCCAATATATCTACATTTGATTCTACCAGTGTGAATGGCAAAGTTAATTAATATCACCACTCCAACTGTTGGCCCAAACAAGTCGTAAAGTAGTTCTTTTTTGTAATACATCGAGTCACTAAGGGAATATAAAAATAAAACATGAATTTAGGTCACTGAATTTATCTTATTAGTAGCAAATTGTGGTTAAACTGATGCACAAATGAAACATGCCTGGGAAGTACCTAGCACTAGTTACCTATTAAAATATGAAATCTAGGCTAATAAATAATTATACTAAGGAAATGATTATTTTGGTAGTGCTGGACTGTTATTAATTGCGCTCATTACGAAAATTGGGTCGATATTAATTCTGATAAAGGACGTCATTCACCATCCCAGAGGAAGCTGTTCTCACCACTCTTCAAATAGACCATTTACGACTTTTTTTTAGTTCAATTTGATTTCAATACATTTCTACACATAAATTAGTTGTATTAGTTATCTTAAAGGCTCACCTTTTATGATTGTTAGGCGAATTTGGAGGATATAAACGGCGAGTAGAGGCTGGCGGCATTTTTCGTACACAAACATGGACCGCTTTTTAAAAGAACAATACAATTCTGCATGTGCTGTTCTGTATGGAGTATATCGTATAACAAATATTATTCCTTTGCAGATTTATACATTTTATGTCCATCCAAATCAATTTTCTTTCTTTTGGTTTCAAAAATAGTTCCCGGACGAAATTTCCCCATGTTCCAATAACGATGGCTGTCCACGGGTAATGTTGTGAACCTCGTGGAGAACTAAGTTGTTCCTGGAAATGAAATGGAAGGATGATTTACTAAGTTGATATTGTGTTCTCCTCTATCTCTCTCTTGTGTGTGTTTTTTTTCTACGGGAATTAGCCAACCCGGGCACAGGTCAAACGACCCACAACGGAGCCTGGGGGGCGAAAAAAAAGAACTTTATTTTTATGAGATTCTGTCTGTTCGTCCATCTTGTGCGGGCAATCAACATGGTAGGTAGTGAGCCGGTCGAGTCTCTGTTGTTTTGACGCTTTTTTGTTTTTTTAATGCCCCAATTTAAAAGAGTGACTTACAGTAGATGAATTCGCCATTTGGGGGTAAGGGTGGGGGGAGTGAGGGTGGGGGTGGGGGTTGGCGGGGTGAGGGTGGAGGGTGGGGGATGAGGGGTGTGGTAATGGAGAAGGTTTAGGTGAGGGAATTTAGTGGACAAAGACTTGAGAATCCAACAGACATATACACAAGATAGTCATACACACACATACATGGCAGTCATATGCACAAGACAGTCATACACGCACACACACACACACGAGAGTCATGTACACAAGAAGACAAGTCATACACGCCCACATAGCTTGAATGTTGTACGGAGTGCCCCATTATATCTCTATGTTAATAAACGTCTACTTTTGGAGGTCGACTGCGTAAATATATGAATTATTAAAGAAAAACAGGAAAAACAGCTAATGTAACATAAATAGACCTTCCAAAAAGTCGATAGTAATTCCCCTGCCTGTGACACGACGAAGTAAGTACCTCTATCTAGCTCCTCCAGTCCCAGATCGAGGCAAGGCCAAGCCAGTTCATCACTTACTAACTAAACTCTCGGGTAGGTGTTGGGTGGTGTGGTGCAGTGCGTGGTGAAGGGTGGTGAAGTGTTGGGTAGGGTGGTGTGGGGTGGTGTAAGGTAAGGTAAGGTTAGGTAGGGTAGGACATCCCTTCTATAACCCCCCACCCACACCCATCATCCTCTCGTCCATCCTGGGAGGTGGGGAATGGTACCACCCGTCAGCCAACAACAGAAGGTACCAAGAACCACTGACTGGGAAGGGTGAGAGGATGAAGGGGTGGGTGGGAAGAGAGGGATGATGAGAGGGTAGTGTAGTGGGTGGTGTACAAAAAAAAAAAAAAAAAAAAAAAAAAAAATAAAAAATTTTAGTGTAGGGGTAGTGCAGTAAAAAAAAGAAAAAAAAGTGTAGTGGGTCGTTGGGTTCGTTGCGTTGCGGTGGGTCGTTTTACTGTAAATTAACATAGTGACCCGTGGAAACTGTCTCTTGTCTCCGTTTTCTTTAACCCCCGCCTACCATCACCCTATCAAAACCTGTACAAAATTATAGACATCGTATACACCAATATATTTATCATAAGGACCATCTCACACGTTGATCAAATCCACAAACAAGTTCTCGAGTTATTTACCCACAGACAGACAGACAAATGGGAGCGAAAACAATACCCTGGCTAGAAGTTGTGGGTAGGATAATAAAACAGACACACACACACACACACACACACACACACAGACACACACACCAAACAAATTTTGAATTAATATTTACATAACCATTAAGAAAAACTGACCTGTTCCTAGTCTCGTGTTTACTCTGTGAACGACTCTGCCTCCCTTAAGAGGTGACACAGTACCGCTCACAAGGTCTTATATGAGTCCCCGAGTGTAGCAGTGGCCTAGACGACTGCCTACGTCACACACACGTCATATCAGTAGGAGTGAGGTGACTGGGCCAGGGTGAGAAGACATGAGGACCATGATTGACGGTCCAGACCAGTGAGTCATAAGCCGGACAACAGCGGGACATAACCGTGCAGAGTAGACAGCACAACATCCAAGCGTCTGTCGTACTACACACGTAAGTATATATACACCCATACAACACATGAAACGTACATACACGTGCACAAAACACACACAAACACACACACACTAATCTATGTAGTGTCTTGAGTTACCAAAGGAACACAAGGGCCAAAAATATTACAAACAAGAAACCAAACAAGAGGAAGAAAACAACAGACAAAAATAACTACAATAACCAACATCATCAACAACAAAAATAAAAAATATTAACCTAACCTAACCAAATTAAATTAATACCTCCTCGTCGACGAATCAAATCCTTCTAAATTAACCCATAAGAAAAAAACTCTCTCATTGGCTCCCCCTCTGGACCAATCAAGTTTGTGTGTCTGGCAGCGAGATTAAGATGCCAACTATCTGCATTTTGTGTGTCTCTGGCGTTTAATTCTGATCACATTATAACACTACGTCTATAATTGGCTTCTTGGCACCTCCTTCCTCATGCCCAGTGGGTAATATACCTCATGCCCAGCACAACACAGGTAATGATAATAATATGAACTCTTACCTTTGTTAACTTCCTTAATTGATTTCGTGTAACTCTTTTAAGCTTGATTATTACTGCTTATTACGCACACACACACACACACACACAGTAAGGATGAGTGTTTAGTAATATTTGCAGATTCTAGATTAGTCGTAGAAGTAGTAGTAGTAGTAGTAGTAGTAGTAGAAGTAGTAGTAATATACTGAAATATCTATTCTTAACTATTCTTACTGTTCTATAACTATTGCCGTCAACAGTATTATTACCTTCATTGCTATTACCTTTACTTGACCATTACTTTATTTCTTCTGGCAGCTTCCACCTCATTGTAACGGAGAACAAATAGAAAATATGTTCTCACCACTGTAATAATCTGTCACACCCTCTATGACCACTGTATCCTGTACTACTGTTCTCACCACTGTAACAATCTGTCACACCCTCTATGACCACTGTATCCTGTACTACTGTTCTCACCACTGTCATAATCTGTCACACCCTCTATGACCACTGTATCCTGTACTACTGTTCTCACCACTGTAATAATCTTTCACACACTATAGCACTTCTCCCCTGTAACAAGGTGCATCCGTTTTCTTAACCTTCTCAACACTGACGGAGATATACCAGTTATCCCTGTCAATTTGTGGCTCATCCTTTAAGTTACGTAAAAAAATATGATAGCCTAAAATGGCGTCGAAATCGTATAGAAACTCGACCACAACTCGATATATTTTCTTGCCTTTATAAACTCTTAAAAAAACACATATCCTTAATTAATGTTTCAAATCTTAAACTAATTTACACAAAAAAAATAATTATCATTAGCTAAAATGTCAAAAAAAAATTACACCGAGAGACTATCGTAACTTCATGCGTTCATCCTCATCATAAAACACAAGAAAACAATAAACTCCTCCAATTTACAGTAAACAAATAATAATAAGGCTGGAAAATCTGTTGCATTGAATCCGGATCCAAAGCCTCACGAACTTAGAGCGTTGTAAACAAGAATCTGTGACCTGTATTCGCTTCCGCCTGTGCTTACGAGAGGGTGATGGTATCTTGCCTTGAAAATAATGCTGCTTGTTATAAAGAGATAATTGTAGGGTCGTGAGGCTTCGTACTAAGTCCATCAGATAAATTCCTGCTGTTTCACTTAGCTTCTCTCTCTTTCAAGACTTAATGAAGAGAAAGATGGTGAAAAGAGAGAGAGGAGAGAGAGATTTAAACTAAGTATCCACCTCAGTCGCTATCAGAAATTATTTGTTCCACATTTAATAGACCTTGTAATACACACACACACACACACACACACACACACACACACACACACACACACTAATAATATGATAAGAACAGAGTTTGAACATCTGTATATTTCTCTCACCTTCAAACTTGTCATCAACTCTCAAGATCAACTGACAGCGATACACGTCATTGCTGGGAAAAAATTGAACATCCATCTTTAATAGAGGATGTCAGTGTTCCACCAATCATAACACTGGATGAATACTAAAGACACAATCATTGGCTAGTAGTGTTGTTTGAATCGGATACTGTACTCCCACAGCTAATGATTATAATCTTTAAGGGGTTCATCTAGGGTTATGATTGGCTGAGATTAAAACACTCGTGGATTACGTAATTGGAGGGCTTAGGCTGGTCAAATACACACACAGACACAACTTAGTTCTCCACGAGGTTCACCCGCGGACAGCCATCGTTATTGGAACATGGGGAAATTTCGTCCGGGAACTATTTTTGAAACCAAAAGAAAGAAAATTGATTTGGGTGGACATAAAATGTATAAATCTGCAAAGGAATAATATTTGTTATACGATAAACTCCATACAGAACAGCACATGCAGAATTGTATTGTTTTTTTTAAAAGCGGTCCATGTTTGTGTACGAAAACTGCCGCCAGCCTCTACTCTCCGTTTATATCCTCCAAATTCGCCTAACAATCATAAAAGGTTAAGCCTTTAAGATAACTAATACAACTAATTTATGTGTAGAAATGTATTGAAATCAAATTGAACTAAAAAAAAGTCGTAAATGGTCTATTTGAAGAGTGGTGAGAACAGCTTCCTCTGGGATGGTGAATGACGTCCTTTATCAGAATTAATATCGACCCAATTTTCGTAATGAGGGCAATTAATAACAGTCCAGCACTACCAAAATAATCATTTCCTTAGTATAATTACTTATTAGCCTAGATTTCATATATTAATAGGTAACTAGTGCTAGGTACTTCCCAGGCACGTTTCATTTGTGCATCAGTTTAACCACAATTTGCTACTAATAAGATAAATTCAGTGACCTAAAGTCATGTTTTATTTTTATATTCCCTTATTGACTCGATGTATTACAAAAAAGAACTACTTTACGACTTGTTTGGTCTGCAAGAAGGGGGGCTTCATATGCATGAGGCATGACGAGGTAAGGGATCTCACAGCAAATATGTTGAAGGAAATCTGCCGGGACGTCATGGTAGAACCGACCCTCCTTCCACTGGATGGTGAGATCTTCCAACACAGGACTTCAAACACATCTAACGAAGCCCGTGTGGACGTCAGGTGTAAGATGTTTCTACGCCAGACTCGCGGAGCTGATCTCCGAACAGAAGCAGCAGCCCAGAAGTTATGTCACAGCCTGGATGAGATGTCGACTGTCCTTCTCTCTCCTTCGGTCGGCTTTGCTCTGCCTCAGGGGAACGAGAGCTTCTGCCCCTACTCCGACAACTGCTGCAGATATTGACTATGAGGCTACAGTCACTGAATGCCGCATGGATCTGCGGCTCAACTAATTTAACACAGATAGGATAGCTTCTTATGTATTAGGATATTTAATATTAAGGTAAATAAATGGTGGCGAAGGTGTGGCTATTGGGGGAGGCTGGAGGCCACGTTTAAAAAAAAAAAAAAAAAAAAAAAAAAAAAAAAAAAGTAGTAGTAGTAGTAGTAGTAGTAGTAGTAGTAATATACTGAAATATCTATTCTTAACTATTCTTACTGTTCTATAACTATTGCCGTCAACAGTATTATTACCTTCATTGCTATTACCTTTACTTGACCATTACTTTATTTCTTCTGGCAGCTTCCACCTCATTGTAACGGAGAACAAATAGAAAATATGTTCTCACCACTGTCATAATCTGTCACACCCTCTATGACCACTGTATCCTGTACTACTGTTCTCACTACTGTCATAATCTGTCACACCCTCTTATGACCACTGTATCCTGTACTACTGTTCTCACCACTGTCATAATCTGTCACACCCTCTATGACCACTGTATCCTGTACTACTGTTCTCACCACTGTAATAATCTGTCACACCCTCTTATGACCACTGTATCCTGTACTACTGTTCTCACCACTGTAATAATCTGTCACACCCTCTTATGACCACTGTATCCTGTACTACTATTCTCACCACTGTCATAATCTGTCACACCCTCTATGACCACTGTATCCTGTACTACTGTTCTCACCACTGTCATAATCTGTCACACCCTCTTATGACCACTGTATCCTGTACTACTGTTCTCACCACTGTCATAATCTTTCACACACTATAGCACTTCTCCCCTGTAACAAGGTGCATCCGTTTTCTTAACCTTCTCAACACTGACGGAGATATACCAGTTATCCCTGTCAATTTGTGGCTCATCCTTTAAGTTACGTCAAAAAATATGATAGCCTAAAATGGCGTCGAAATCGTACAGAAACTCGACCACAACTCGATATATTTTCTTGCCTTTATAAACTCTTAAAAAAACTAAACTAAACACATATCCTTAATTAATGTTTCAAATCTTAAACTAATTCACACAAAAAAATAATTATCATTAGCTAAAATGTCCAAAAAAAAATTACACCGAGAGACTATCGTAACTTCATGCATTCATCCTCATCATAAAACACAAGAAAACAATAAACTCCTCCAATTTACAGTAAACAAATAATAATAAGGCTGGAAAATCTGTTGCATTGAATCCGGATCCAAAGCCTCACGAACTTAGAGCGTTGTAAACAAGAATCTGTGACCTGTATTCGCTTCCGCCTGTGCTGACGAGAGGGTGATGGTATCTTGCCTTGAAAATAATGCTGCTTGTTATAAAGAGATAATTGTAGGGTCGTGAGGCTTCGTACTAAGTCCATCAAATAAATTCCTGCTGTTTCACTTAGCTTCTCTCTCTTTCAAGACTTAATGAAGAGAAAGATGGTGAAAAGAGAGAGAGGAGAGAGAGATTTAAACTAAGTATCCACCTCAGTCGCTATCAGAAATTATTTGTTCCACATTTAATAGACCTTGTAATACACACACACACACACACACACACACACACACTAATAATATGATAAGAACAGAGTTTGAACATCTGTATATTTCTCTCACCTTCAAACTTGTCATCAACTCTCAAGATCAACTGACAGCGATACACGTCATTGCTGGGAAAAAATTGAACATCCATCTTTAATAGAGGATGTCAGTGTTCCACCAATCATAACCCTGGATGAATACTAAAGACACAATCATTGGCTAGTAGTGTTGTTTGAATCGGATACTGTACTCCCACAGCTAATGATTATAATCTTTGAAGGGTTCATCTAGGGTTATGATTGGCTGAGATTAAAACACTCGTGGATTACGTAATTGGAGGTCTTAGGCTGGTCAAATACACACACAGACACAACTTAGTTCTCCACGAGGTTCACCCGTGGACAGCCATCGTTATTGGAACATGGGGAAATTTCGTCCGGGAACTATTTTTGAAACCAAAAGAAAGAAAATTGATTTGGATGGACATAAAATGTATAAATCTGCAAAGGAATAATATTTGTTATACGATATACTCCATACAGAACAGCACATGCAGAATTGTATTGTTTTTTTTAAAAGCGGTCCATGTTTGTGTACGAAAACTGCCGCCAGCCTCTACTCGCCGTTTATATCCTCCAAATTCGCCTAACAATCATAAAAGGTTAAGCCTTTAAGATAACTAATACAACTAATTTATGTGTAGAAATGTATTGAAATCAAATTGAACTAAAAAAAAGTCGTAAATGGTCTATTTCAAGAGTGGTGAGAACAGCTTCCTCTGGGATGGTGAATGACGTCCTTTATCAGAATTAATATCGACCCAATTTTCGTAATGAGGGCAATTAATAACAGTCCAGCACTACCAAAATAATCATTTCCTTAGTATAATTACTTATTAGCCTAGATTTCATATTTTAATAGGTAACTAGTGCTAGGTACTTCCCAGGCACGTTTCATTTGTGCATCAGTTTAACCACAATTTGCTACTAATAAGATAAATTCAGTGACCTAAATTCATGTTTTATTTTTATATTCCCTTAGTGACTCGATGTATTACAAAAAAGAACTACTTTACGACTTGTTTGGGCCAACAGTTGGAGTGGTGATACAACTTTGTAAAACCTTATAAACTTTTGATTGAATGATAACAGATTAATATCCACACACACACATTATAGTCAGTCTCTCCGAGTTTCATTTGGTGTGTGGGTATATATCGTTTGGGTATAAGGTATAAGGCACCTTTTTTAACTATCTTCCTATTCTTGAACTAATCTTTACAATCAAACATTTAACAATTTCACTAAGAAACTTCAACAAACTTTCAAGTACTTTTTTTTTCTATTATAATTTTGTTGTTCTCGTACTATAACCTCCAAAGCTTCTTTATTTACACCTTCTCCCTCCTCAGACGCAGTATGACTGAGTACTGAGCCGTCGTCAAATTCGTACACACTTTAGACAGTTTGAACCTTCGTGAAATCATAATCTAATAGCTTTCTGGGATTTGCTTCTGAAAAATTTTGCTTTATCTCGCCTTAAGAATTCAATTTCTAGAAGTTTCGAATGAGTATTTATCTGTCCAGGGCTGATTACTGCGTCTCTCTCTCTCTCTCTCTCTCTCTCTCTCTCTCTCTCTCTCTCTCTCTCTCTCTCAGAAAGTCATGTCACCTCAATATTGAACTGACAGCATCACTGTTTTTCACTGCTGAGTCAACTAGTTTGTAAACAGATGTGAATAAATGGTGATAGAGATGATGATGATGGTGATGGTGATGATGATGGTGATGATGATGATGAAAAACAAGAAGAAAAACAAAATGAAGATCCAAAAGAAAAACAAAAAAAACAAAAACTGAAAATCAAAACACACATCTAATCCTATATATATAAATATATACTTTAGAATATAAAAATTTCCTCAATGTAAATTTATTCTTTAAAAAAAATAATCCCCCTTTTTTTGGAAACCTTCGAATAATTATTTTTCCTTCAGTTATAATCTCTTAATAAACGATGTAAATAAAGTTAAATATTTATTTCTTCATAATTAACACTAAATAACGCACCAATACCGTATCCTATCACACTGTAAGGTTATTTTAGAACAAATTTTTAATCTGTTTACGTTTTGTGGAATATATCTCCCCCCCCCCCCCCGCCTGTTTTGGTCTTGTATACAGCGGGTTATTAACGTGTATCATACAAGCTTTGATCTTAGTGATAACAGGTGACCAGAGGAGCAATAAATGTTGTTAAAAATGATCAATAATAAAAGTAGGAAATTCGAGTCTATTGTTTTTATTGTGTGTGTCCTTATACATACATACATACATACATACATATACTTTATCCCTCTCATGTACTCAGTACCAAGATGACCTGACCTCAAGAATCCATTATTCACCTCATTATAATTAGGTCAAGGTTAATTAAGACCAACATCCACACAGGTAAGTTAATGAGAGTTAATGAGATCGACTCCTATCTGTTGATTATGGTAAATAAATAATGTCCTAACTGGTTAATGCCCTAATTTGCATCTCTACCTGAAGATGTGAGAAAGTATATAACTGATTCTCTTAATAACGACACAAAGGTGGATTTTAAGAGGTCAATGAACACAAGCTACACCTTAATTAGACAGGTGAGAATATATATCTACCTGTGTTACCTTTATGAATGGTTAATGGGGTTAATAACGAATATAAAAAAAAACACATAAAAGGAATCGTTGTCATTATTCCTAGTTAAAGGTAAAATAAACGAACAATTCTTGGAGATAATATTGACAAAGAGAATGAAACTATCTCTCAAGTGGTTATAAAAGAGAGATAAGATTCTAGTCAGTATCTCGCTCTCTTTAAATGAATAATGTCTCTCATAAGCAAGACATGAATCAGACGTAACTACCCTGTGATGACATTAACAAGCGATAATTAACTCCGGGTAGCCAAGTCTTTTTCTTAAATATTTATATCAATCAAGTACTGTTTTAGTACTTGAACGACAGAAGACTTCATTTAAAGGTATAATTAAGCTCTTATTATGTCTAACTTATTTCTATAAACTTACAAATTATTATATACAGTACATAATTCTTTTATTTTTACTATTTAATTTAACTCCTCATTTAACTCTATCCTAATCAACAATAATTAACTCATATATTCTTATTAATTATCAAGCAATCATCATTTTAAAATTATATTGTTAATTAAAATTGAAACATAAACACAAATTAAGGACATACAAACATACGCTTCTCTTAGTGTAAACATAACAAGTTCCCATGTTGAAGAATTACACCGACATCAGAGACCATGTTAAAAAGCCTAAAATATTTTAAATACGATCATTAATTCCTATAATTAGTTAGAGTAATAATTAGCTTTATATGTGGAGAATAAAATTATATTGTAGAGTGTTCCTTGGTCATTACTTTACCAATAGTGTTGGGTATATGTGAGTGGAGGGCGGGCAGGCAGAGTAAGTGAAACGTGGCAGCCTGGGACCGTAGAGTTTTATAGCCTGGGTCCTGGGTTGTTTGGTGATGGGTGATGTCTCTCTCTCTCCCTCTCTCTCTCCTTGTACGTGTGTTTGTGTGTGTGTGTGTGTATGTGACGTCTAAGGACAGTCTTAGTACCTAATTATATATCCAGTTAAAGACTTGAGGAATAAGACCACGGGATTACTACCACTACTACCACCACCACCACCTTCCCTCTCCCAAAGACTACCACCACCTCAACCAAATACTACCACTACCACCTCCTTCTCTCAACCATCCCTCGGCTAATCCCTAAGTAATTTCCTACATTACCCAGTTACCACGAGTAAATTTGGTAATGTTTTAGTTTAAAGTATTAAGTAAGATCTTCTATCATTTGTTTTTTTTACGGTTTAAGATGATTACGAGGAAGATTGTGATGGATAGAGTAGTTGGTGATTTGGGGTTAACTGGGGATGTTGATGTGTTGGGGGATTTGGGGGGATTTATGGGGGTTTATGGGGTTTTGTGGGATTTAGGGGATTTAGGTGCTGGATTTGGTTCGAATTGTGAAGGGATTTTCTTTCTTCGTTTTGAGTTTTATTTTGTCTTCATTATGTGAGGACTTTCCCAATGGATTTTTTTATTTATTTTTTTTTTACTTGCTTCATTAACAATATTTCCTTCGATTGATTTTCCAAATTTCTTCACGAGCTAAGAATTTCTCACTGGATTTTAAATTTCATCATACCATACGTGTCTAGATTCACATTCCCAAATAATTTCTTAAGTCTCAACAATTTCATTCAGTTTTAACAATAGAAAAAAAAATACCTCATTACTCTAATATCATTCATATGTAAGAAAATCTTCCACTTGTATATAATTTCTTCTTGTTTATTTCAGGTTTACGTAAAAGATTTGTCCTCAGTACATATATTTCGCTCTATCTTGTTTAAGCTTACACAAACATACTGTATCTTAACTCAATAAAGCTTTCCTACTTTGTTGTTTGTCCTGGAGGAGGGAAAGAATATCCAGCCAGCTTAGAATTATTGTCGACCCACAACACAGGGATCTAGTTAAGCTGACATAAAGGGAGTAGAGAGAGAGAGAGAGAGAGAGAGAGAGAGAATTTGTATGGGCAAAAATAAATATTCACGCCTCTCTCTCTCTCTCTCTCTCTCTCTCTCTCTCTCTCTCTCTCTCTCTCACCTGGCTATACCTTGTGTCCGTATGTCTGGTAGTAATTTACAACTCTGTCTTACTACAAACAATTAGTACTCAAAATCGTCACAAACAGTACTCAAGACCACAAAAAGTACTCAAGTCGCCCCAAACAGTACTCAAATTACCACAAACAGTACTCACATCACCACAAGCACAAACACCTACAGTCCCTTGTGCTTCCTCCTGCATTAACATAAAAAAGTTCAGATTTCTTTAATGATGACAAAAAATTCCCAAAGTTTATTTCCTTGGTTCTTCTGCCTCAATGTACAGCCTTTGTTTGTTGAAGTTTAACTGAGTTGTGGGGAGGGGTGTGGGGAGGTGTGGGGAGGGAGTGTGGTGTGGTAGGAGTTTACTGTGGTGAATATGCTTTAACCACTTCAACCCAGCTGTAACCTACAACCACAGCTGTAACATTCAACCACAGCTTACCATACAACCACAGCTGTAAACCATTTCAAACTACAACTGTAAACCATTTCAATCCACAGCTGTAAACCATTTCAAACCACAGCTATAAACCATTACAAACCACAGCTGTAAACCCCCAAAATACTGGTTTACACCTAAACAAAACCACACACACACATTTACACTTTTTTACAACTCAAACACTTTACAACAACAGCGGCTTGACCTGAATCCCGTAGAAGATAAATTACCCTTTTAAAACAACGGATAAAAAGCATTCTGGATACTAACATTCAACCGGACACGATTACTCTATTGTGACAAATGTTTATATTGTCACAGAGAGCTATCGTACTCAAGTGGATGTATTTAGACAGACAAACACTTAATTCAGATACTAATAAGAGCACTACATTCATACAATCATACTTATACAGTCAAATACAAGTTGTAGTATGAGTATTGGATCCAAACAAACATGTATACAGTCAAACACCAAACAGTATCCAGGTCAATAATTCCCCCAAAAAACACATTTATAATAGGGTAGGGGAGGTTATATAAACACCTTCACGTTTATATAACCTGGAGTTAATGATTAGTGTAGTGGGTAAGAAATCCAAGATGGCCGACAGAGATGCTTTCGCTTTAAAATTCTTCCCGTCGTCATATATATTGTTAATAAATAATTTGAATACCATTTTAATTTTGTTTTATTAAATTTTATAAGAATTCTATGTTTTTTTAATATATTTTATTGATATATGAACCTAAAATGGCCTCCGTTTAGATGTTATTGACAATATTTTATCATAGTGAAAAATAACCGAATGTATTAGTTAAAATTTATGAAATTAAGAATTACAAAATAAATTTGTGTGATTTTTGTCCACTTGTGATAATGAAAAATAATATCTAAAAATAAAATATATTGAATACAGAAATAAAATTAAAAATATAAAATGAAAAATAGAAACTTACTAAATATTTATATAATAATGATTTACTGAAATACTGTGATAGATATTGGTTATGTTATTAGAGTGTGAGTTGCCTTAAGGTACTTGAGATTAATTGATGTTTTAAAATCAATTGAAGGAAAAGGCCCTTTGCATGATTAATACACACATACACACTATAACATACATACTGTGCACACACAAACATAAAATAACACACACACACACACACACACACACACACACACACACCTTTCCCATATGTTACCTCATCCTCCCTCCCCACTATGTCACACAATACTCTCTACCTATCCACCCACACCCTACCCTCCCCCCACCCTCCTACCCACACCCTACCCTCCCCCCACCCTCCTATCCTCTCCCCCCACTATGTCACACAATACTCTCTACCTATCCACCCACACCCTGCCCTCCCCCCACCCTCCTATCCTCCCTCCCCACTATGTCACACAATACTCTCTACCTATCCACCCACACCCTACCCTCCCCCAACCCTCCTATCCTCCCTCCCCACTATGTCACACAATACTCTCTACCTATCCACCCACACCCTACCCTCCCCCCACCCTCCTACCCTCCCTCCCCACTATGTCACACAATACTCTCTACCTATTCACCCACACCCTACCCTCCCCCCATCCTCCAACCCTCACCCTACCCTCCCCCGACCCCACCCTCCTACCCTCACCCTACCCTCCCCCCACCCCACCCTACTCCCCCCTATCCACCCCGTAACTACATGTGACCTACGCCAGTCTAGCTACACTGTCATTCAAGGATGCACAGTGTTCTTTAAACCTATTACCGCCATTACTGTCAACAGAGACACTTAAGAGGAGAAAAATGTGAAGAACTAGGCACCTTAGAGTGACCTGAAACCTCCTTAAATAGCCTCTATATCAAGATGAATTAAGGGTGAGTTTAGTGATAGTTCCATCCTTCTACGATATCGAGTACAAAATGGTCTTAGACAAAGGACAATGACCTCTATGTCAGAGGGAAATTAAAGGCGAATTTAGTGTTATTTTGATCTTTTGAGTGTAGGTTTAAAATGGCCTTAACCGAGGTAAGAGAAGTAATCCTAAATAACCTCTATATCGAGATGAATTAAAGATCAAAATAGGGTAAAATTTTCTCGGACCAAGACTCAGGTATGCAGTAGTGACGTAAGCAATACTCAAGAACCAAAGGTCAAATGAACCTTATGTCAGGAGTGAATAGAGGCGCGTCCCTTTTAGTACCTGGTGTTGTAGTTACCTGAATGACTGACTCGATGAAGATGGAGTGCTGTTAAGAGAAAGACGGATAAACAGGACACAATGATAAATAGGAGGCAGTAGAGGTGTGATAACGAGACAAGGGAGAATAATGATGGTAGGAAACAATAGAGAAATAGTCTATTGGATCTATTCTTCACTCTTCTTCACCATCATCAGTTTATTCCGCGTGATAAAACTGATTCAGACACAACAACCAATCAGAGAAGCTAATTCAAACACATCAACCAATTAGAGAAGCTAGAACTTATGACGTCACAATGAAGGCGGAATAACCACTCAGAGAAGCTAGCTAGAACTTATGACAACACAATGAGGGTCCAATAACCAATTAGAGAAGCTAGAAATAATGATGTCACAATGAGGGCACAGTAACCAATCAGAGAAGCTAGCTGTAACTTATTACGACACAATGAGGGCACAGTAACCAATGAGAGAAGCTAGCTATAACTTATTACGACACAATGAGGGCACAGTAACCAATCAGAGAAGCTAGCTATAACTTATGACGACACAATGAGGGCACAGTAACCAATCAGAGAAGCTAGCTATAACTTATGACGACACAATGAGGGCACAGTAACCAATCAGAGAAGCTAGCTATAACTTATGACGACACAATGAGGGCACAGTAACCAATCAGAGAAGCTAGCTATAACTTATGACGACACAATGAGGGCACAGTAACCAATCAGAGAAGCTAGCTATAACTTATGACGACACAATGAGGGAGAAGTTTCAATAATGCCATTCACAAAAACAGAAATTAATGGCATTTTAATTCTGTAATTATATTTAAACCTACGATATAAATTCTTTAAAGTATATATACGGTAAATTATTCTCTAGATCAAGAGATATAACGAATAATTCCCCCAAAATAACGTTAGTGAAGGTTGTAAGGTAAAAAATAATAAAAGAAATGTATTTGTAGTTGATCTCTCTCTCTCTCTCTCTCTCTCTCTCTCTCTCTCTCTCCTCAGATATTCCCTAAGAAAACACAAAGAAATTAAAAGAAAATAAGAAAACAAGATAAAGAGAGATAATGAAAAACAGTGAATATAGTGAATGAAAGAAGAAAGAAAGAGAAGAGAAGAGATAAAGATAACGAGTAACACAAGAGAGAGAGAGAGAGAGAGAGAGAGAGAGAGGGAGAGAGAGAGAGAGAGAGAGAGAGAGAGAAGGATAGTAATAGAACAATATTAAAATAGAAAACAACATAAATATAGAAAAACGAAGAAAAGAAGAAGGAGGTGAAGGGGGAGTGGAGGTGAGGGGGGTGAAGGGGCAGGGGGGGGCAGGGGGAGGGGGGGGGGATTTCTCAACAGATAACCGTTGTGTAAATCGGATTTCGAGGTGTATAAATATTTACAGATTAAGTTACGTGTTAATCCGGTCAGAGTTCTCACAGATAAATCCCTGATGAAAGGGATTTATTTACATTCTATTTTTTTTCAGTATATTGAAATGATGCAGATTCGTGTGTGTTAAAGATACGAGATTGGTTCATGTTGGCGACCTGTGGTGTAATGGTCAGCGTGTTCTCCTCGCAAGAGAGTGGACCCGGGTTCGATCCCCGGGCAGGGTGAAACTATGGTCAAGTTTCCTTACGCCATTTGCCTCTGTCTACCCAGCAGTAATTGGGGACCTGGATGTTAATTTGTGGATCGTGTTCCGGGGTAATGGTTAGCCAGTGCAGTTGGCGAGTTGTCCGGTCTTCTGGGACTTTTCCTTGACACTGGGTCATGCAGCTCGTTAACTCAGGGTGTGGTTGTTGGTTGGCGACAGCTTCTACACCTTAAACACTGGGTCATGCAACTCGCTAACTCAGGGTGTGGTTGTTGTGTTGGCGACAGCTTCTACACCTTAAACATTGGGTCATGCAGATTGTTAACTCAGGGTGTGGTTGTTGTAATGGCGACAGCTTCTACACCTTAAACACTGGGTCATGCAGCTCGTTAACTCAGGGTGTGGTTGTTGGTTGGCGACAGCTTCTACACCTTAAACACTGGGTCATGCAGCTCGCTAACTCAGGGTGTGGTT